>CM060702.1:178163760-178261260 GCA_030686995.1 Artemisia argyi | reverse complement strand
CCCCCCACACTTAGAATTGAATATTGTCCTCAATATTCAAAGTCCCGGCTATTTTGCCGACTCTTTGAACGTAAAAAGGCAATATTACAAACTAAATGTAGAAACATAATTTTTCACTTTATTTTATTTATTATATATACATGGTAACACAGCAGGGGCACTCCCCCACACTTAGGGTGAAAACCCCATATGCATGCTACCGTTTTTGTTTACCGAGTCACTAGCTTGACTCGACCCCGGATTCATTTGTTCTTTGGGAAGCATGATGTGGAAGAAACAATCTCCATCGGACTTTTATTCAAGATGTTTGGACAAACATTTGAAGCACGTGAAAGTTCCACACCAATGAGATATAATCCCGGCTTAAGATAGTATAAAGGGTTATTAGACAAAGATGTTACTAAAGTTTGCGTTTGTGTTGTCCTAAGGTAATAAAGTTTCAAAGTTGTCATCCAGGTTACTCAAGTTCACGGGTTTGTCAACTGGGTTACTAAAGTTTCAAAGATGTTACACTAAGGTTACTCCCAAGGTGGGCAACCAGTTGATAACCGGTATCTCAACCTGAAACATATTCTACCTCAAAGAAGTTACTAAAGTTTGAGAAAAAGTTCATCTAAGTTACTAAAGTTTCAAAACTGTCATCTAAGTTAGTCCTCATTGAGTTAAAATATTTGCATCATTTGTCCTCATTGACTATTCTTACGGTTTTATCCTTTTTCGTCCGTTTCGTCCGTTTTTCTCATGTTTTCATAGGTTTTTATCAGTTTTCGTCCGTTTTATACGTTTTCATCAATTTTCTCATGTTTTATCCGTTTTTCTCACGTTTTCATATGTTTTTATCCGTGTTTATACACTTTTATTCGTTTTCATCTATTATTACACATTTCATCTGTTTTTCTTATATTTTATCCATTTTCATCCATTTTTATACATATAATATGTATGAAAACGGATAAAAATCGTGATTTAATATCGATACATCATTTTGGATTTAAAATTGATTCATCCATTTTCTTATATTTTATTGTTTTCATCTATTAAAATATCGCGAGTCTTGATGTAAAACATCATTTCGGACAACTTTCGTGCTTTACACTTTTGATGATTCAGACAAAAAAGGAGTCAAAATTGTGATTTAAAATCGATACAGAAACATACAAAAATGAATAAAAGAGGACGAAAATTTATAAAATTAGATAAAAACAGATGTAAACATATGAAAATCTATGAAAACGGACTACAACGGAAAAAACGTATGAAAATGTATAAAAATGGATTAAAACGTATGAAAATATATTAAAACGGTCAAATTAACATAAATATAACTTGGATGACAAATATGACAAGTCGCAAGAAGTTGGGTAACCTGGATGACAAAAAATGCATGCCACGTAGGATTTTCACCGGTAACTCTAGGTTACCCAAAACACAGTAACAAATTTAACCGGTCAAATTAAGTTGAGTAACATGGATGACAACTTTGAAACTTTATTACCTTAGGACAACACAAACGCCAACTTTAGTAACATCTTTGTACAATAACCCTAGTATAAACTATAAGCGGTGACGCCGGGGTCAAAGATAATGTCTTCATTCCCGAAGGAGTGAAGAACAGGAGAAGTCACCCTATAGGTGAAGAATAAGAAGAAAACCATGATGATAATCATGATAAGATCTTCTTCCTCGAGATCAGGTTCAGTTTCCTGAATTTGGATTTCATAGGTTAAGCTCTTTGGTTTGGACAACATCTCGGGAGGGAGGGTAGGAAAATTTGTCATCAAAATACCAATTCTCATGATTGAGAACTTTTCCCCCCGATCATGGTTTTTCTTGTTATCTAAGTAATCATACTCCGGAGGAGTCATGATATGAGTAAGTTCATCGGAGAACTCCTCGTGACGAGAATCAATCACATGATATAAATAAGTGAATTCTTGTTCCATTGTGGATTCATCACCATCCTTGTTCTGAATATCAAAGATTGGATTATCAGAAATCAAAGTGAATTCAGATTCAAATTCAAACAGAGGATTAGTGAAAGTTGTTTTGAATGCTTCGAGAACAAAGTGGTTAACATTCTCTTGTGGACTGTTGGGATAAGAAGTGAGTGACGAATCATGATATAAGAGATTTTCAATTTCTCCTAGATCGGCTTCGAAATCAAGGAGACCATTATCACTTCCCAATGGAAGTGGATTGATGTGAGTGAGTTCATCGGCGACCTCCTCAAGAAGAGGATCAACATCAGAATGCGGAAGTGATGCCTCAACATATTCAATGTCTCCATAAGATGTATAATCATCGCTAAAATCGGAGAAAGTCTCAAATTGATCTTTTGGACACTCGAGAGGGGAAGTAAGATCACACATATGCTCAAGAATTCCCTGTGACTCTCCTGGGATTGGGACAAGGTTCTCAGCACTAGACTTTATGAATTCGTCCGATTCCTTTTTAGGAACAGTGCTAAGATGCTCGTCCTCCATGATCAGAGAGTGAGTGGGAACTTCGGGTGTGATAACAACAGCCTGAAGGAGTTGAGAAGGACTAGCATTCATGGATTGTACGAGTTCCATTTGATCTTCTGCTAGTAGTTCTTTAGTATTCTTTTCTCCCTGCGAATTTTAGATTGTTGGGATTTCAACTGATGTACTCGATGAATCTTTTTGAATAACAACGTTATCTTCATCATCATCACTGTCATCATCGTCATTAAATAGAGCAGCATTGCGAAGATTGGCACGTATTTTAGCTGCTTGTTGCTCAGCCAGTAATTCTTCCATGCTTTTTCCAGAATCTCGTTCTTCAGCAAGTAATTCTGCCATAGTTTTCTCACGAGAATTTGGAATGAGTGGAAATTGTGGGGATGTGGAATCGTCAAAACCGGAAGTGTCAACACTAGAACAAGGATTAGGTTCATAGTAATTTTGACTCCTCGGTTGACATTGATAATTGTAATGAGGACCCCCACAATTTTCAAAAATTGGTGTATTTTGGAACGACGTGTCATTAAAATACGGTGCTTGCTCATAAGAGTTTTGAGGAGGATGATTGAAATTGTTTTGAGGATAATTGGAAAAATTCGAATTATAATCGGAGGTGAATGTAGGTTATGCTATAGGAGCGTAACAAATACAAAGTCCATGACTAAATCCACATCCCTTGCAAAAACACCGTCCACAAAGTGAGTCATCTCTTAAAGGATCTCCACAATATAAGCAATTATGTTGAGCGAACGAAGACATTTGAGGAGGGTAGTTAGAAAAATTTTGCGAAGAATTGGGATTTAGTTCATAAACGAACGAATTCCTCAAACCACAAAATAAACAACTTCCGTCCCGAATATCATTACCACATTGTTCACATATACACCAACGACATGGCAAACTAAAAAGCGGCTCACCACAACCGACACAAGGAATAAAATCCGGAGGTGGGACAAGTGGCGTGCTCTGAGAGCTAGGAATTTCCACCACTTTCGTTATGGTCTCTTGTTTTTGTTCTTGATAAACGTGAAGATTAGGCAAGTCGTTCTTTTTAGTCACTGCCCTAAGCTCTGTACGTTTGCTTGACAAACTTTTAACCGTAAACCGTGAAAGGTTAGGATCAATTCTTGATGGTTTGTCATTAATAGCACGTATCTCGGGCTGTGAAGGGTATTTGGAAGAATTTGGTGAATCATTGAGAGAATTTGGGTTTATGAACAAATTGCACATAGTACAAAATCTGTTACTACAATTATTTCCACACTTCTCACAAATACACCGGAAACAACGATAGCCATTCTCAATCGGGATTTTACAATGAAAACATGTGTAGCCGAGAGACGCCATAAGAATTATACATGGGAGAGGTATAAGAAGGCGAGAATTAAACGTATAGGAGACGAAGATTATTTTTGAGTTTTTCGAAAAACACAACAATTAAAACAAGACCAACTCATAAAGACAGGGGAACTTAAACCAATAATCAAGAACACAAGGTTAACCTTTAAGGATAAACGTACAAGGAGTGGGAGAAAAGAATGGATTTCTCACTAGGGCGAAGTTCGTTGGATCGCCCTATACCGTTTCGACTCCTCTTAGTGTAGGCTTATCGATTAAAAGTTTTCAAAACGCAAGTGATACAAAGGCAAGTTATGATCTTTGGTTTGGGAACTTATTATGGTCACACCCCCAGTTGGTAGGTGTTCTGCCTTGGTTTGCGGTGGTAAGATTTTAATGTTGTTATTATTAAACAAAGAAACAGGATTTTTTTTTTTTTTTTTTTTTTTTTTTTTTTTTTTTTTTTTTTTTTGTCTTATCTTATATAGATATAATACATATATAGAAATAAAAGAAAAATATTTTTGGTTTTTTATAAGTTTTATGAAAGCGTAACTTCTTGCGAAGGTTCTACAAGACTAATCGTCTAAACCTTATCGAGACTTTCGACACACAGTTTCCCCGGCAGCAGCGCCATTTGATTCGTTGTGTTTTGGTGTGCAAAAACAATTTATCAATATATGAACAAACGTGAGGTCTAAGTTATCGTGAGACAACTAGACGTAGAGAAATACGAGTAAACATTTTAGGAAAAAGATTACCTCGCAAAACTCGTGAAAGTGATATTAAAATTGTGAGACCGAGAAGTGATTTCCCGGGTCATACCCCAACGAGGTGTGAATGGAAAGTTTCGTGAAAAGATCGAGATTAAAATAAACTAGAGAATGCTAAGGAATATTTAAATTAACGAAAATAAACTAGAGAATGTTTGGTTGTGAAAGATTGTTTGGTTTTGTGATACGTTAAATTAACGAAAATTAAGAATCAACGAATGAAAACGGGATAAACGTAACCTAAATGGGAAAATAAACTAGAGAATGCAAAGGAATATTTAAAATGACCTAAAAAACTATGGGAAACATGTTAGGAAAAACGGGGAATCCTAAAATGTAATCTAATTTAAAAACATAAAGGTTATTTCAATAAAACGCGAGTGCGCACAATAAAAAGTGATTTTAGTGCTACGCTAATCCTACGGGTGTAAAAATGATTTTTCTACTTTTCTAATGATAAAAGAAAATTTTTGAAAAAAGAAAAATATTTTTTGGACTTCTATATTTTTTATAATGAATTAAAAACTAAAATAACAAAATAAAGGATTTATAAATAGTAAAACTAATTAGAAAATTCTGAAATTTTTTTGTAAAATCTATTATACTAAAATTAAACTAGGAAAAATAAAAAGCTAGAAAAAGCAGTTGAAATAAGCAGATAATAAGCAAATCTAAAGCTGACTCAATAATGAGCAATTGCCAAAGCTAATTTAAATATGAAACAAAGGAGATCTTAACTAAAAGACTAGCTAGAACAGATGGTGGGAGGTGGTGTTGCTGGTTTATTGTCGTGGATGGGCAGGTCCCATGTTCGAATCCCTGGTGTTGCACTTTTCTCTTTAATTTTTGTTTTTATCTTTTCTTTTTAGAAACTGATGAAACAAGGAAAATTAACCACTTCTTGAAAAGAACTTTTTATAAGTGACAAATAAACTGGAGAGTGGAACAAAAATGCTTATTAGTTAGAAACAAAGAAAGTGCATAACCTAAGAATGCTAAAAGTTGCTAAATGCTCAAGGCCACAGCCACATACGCTTAAAACTATAAAACTAGTCCTAAATAATGACTGAAACTCAAAATTAAGCAACAACAACAACTGATAAGCACTAGGACTTAACAAACTCAAACATTTGAAACTGATCCAAACAAGCCTAATGGAGTGCATTTAGGCACTAATTTAAGCTGATAAAAAAAAAACTAAAAATGAAAAGAAAATATGGTGAAGTAGACTAACAAACAAATATCTTATATACCAATTTTTAGAGTGATAGAACAACTAATAAAGAAACTAAAAATAAGAACCATGGGGCGGTTGAACCATTAAAAACCAGTCATGCAGTTGGTTATGGGTGATTTGCAGGTACTATTAAGCTATTAAGACAATCTATAAATTACAAAATAAGCTCAAAAGGTAAAACTCTAAACTACTAGCTGCTTGTATGTTTAAGATAATAAGCTAACTCCTACTTTATCTAACCTAACAGTTGATGCAAAAAGGCGTTATGAGACGAATGGACTGCAGAGGGGACAGATGGGTACTGATTGTGCCGGCCAAATAGAGCTGACCACAGAAGCATACAAATGAAAGATAAGCTATGACAACCAAACACTATACTGCAAACTAATAGTAAAACAAAGATCCAAGCCTAAATCTAACTAAAACATATCTAAACTGAGGGTTAAAAATGGGATGTTGGACTGCTTTGGGCTGCTGAAACAGTGGGTTAACATGGATGAGAAAAAATGAGAGTTGACCTATGAATGATCAATACAAGATGGTGCACACTCACACAATTATGTATGCAGCTAAATCGAAGCTAAGTAGACAATAAACAAGGATTAAAACTGTTTTTTTTTTTTTTTACTAAACTACTATGCAATTCCAACATTGAAACTGACCCAATCTTTTTGAAGTAAACTTTGAGAATTTATAATAAGGCATACTAACTAGGAATTAAATAAGCACTAATGATCAAGAAAATAAGTAGTTGAATAAGCAGATATGAATAAGCTATTGGAACAGTGAAAAATAACTTAACTTAAATTTTCATTAAACTTTTAAAAAAAACAGAGAGTAAAAATTAAAATTTAACAAGAAAACTAAACTAAAAATTAAAACCTACTTAAGCCTACTACTCCATCAATGGATTATAAGAATTATATTTATACTTAGGAAAAGTGCTAGGGTTTCTTGAATCCTTCGCTTGTAGCAGTGCCCTTTTTTCTTTTGAGTGGAATCAGCCTTGGAATGCTTTGAGATTCTTTGGAGTCAATCACAACCTTAGGATTAATCTAGGAATAATCACAGCCATTAATTCCATCTTGGCGCCCATTTAATTGGTGGATTTCCAGCTTGGCAGTGGTGTTAGGTACAAGTTGTGAGATAACTTTGAGGGGGAAATTGGTGGGAAATGCTTTTGAGGTGCTTGGAGATGGCGTGTAGCAGGGAAAAGTGATGGAGGGGGAGGGTTTATGCTTGCTGGTTAAAAGAAGGGAGGAAGATAGGAGACGTGGTTGACTGGTCAAGGGTTGGGAGGGAATGTATACGTTTTTATTAAAAATGTATTAGGGTTAGGGAGTTAGGCTTGGGGTAGGTTTTGGGCTGGAAGTGGTATAAGGTTGTTTTGGTGGGCTGGATTGGGGTTATAAGGAGTGCGGGTGGGTTGATTTGTTATTTGGATTGGTTTATAATAATAGAAAGGGTCCATTTGGTTATTATTTAGTAAAATCACTGGGACCATAATTGTAATTGCTGAAATTCCCAGGACTAAATCTGCCAAGTACTCAGGATTTATCCATGGATCAAGCTTGCCTTTTTCCATTTCCACAAGGTCCTTTGATGCTTATTTTCCAAATTGCAACTATCCGGGGACCAAAATCGCCAAAATTGAAACTCCAAGGACTTAGCTTGTACACTTTTGAAAACTTTTCACCCAAAGATCATTTTTGATTACTTTTGATTTTTAAGGACTTGGGTTGACTTTTATTTCAGAACAAATGCTCAGGGACTGATTTTGACAACTTTTGAAAGTTGGGGGACTGAAACTGCCAATTATGCAAACTTTATTCGTTTTTCGTTTGTTTTCAATCATTTTGCATTAGAAACATATAAAACACGATCTTTGGGATATTTTCTGTATTTTGATGTATTTCTGGGTATTTTTAACGTTTTTGCAGTTTAGATTTGACAAAAAATGATGAGTATTTACACACTCATCAATATGTTAGCATTAATAAAAAAAGTGGCGGTCATTCTAGTCATAGGAACTTTGTAATGCGTTATAGATTATGTCATAGTATTATTGGGGTCGTAGACTTTGGAAGTTAATTAGTTTAAGTTAGTAACAAGTAAGCCTTTCTTATTAGAATGTAATCCAAGTCCACATAGAGCAAAGCCCATAGAAAGCCCATCCATCTCATGTGATGGAAGTATAAAAGGCACAAACCTCCTCATTTGAGAGGTGTGCTTGTGTGTGTAAGTGTGCGTTTTATGTATGAAATTCTCTTCTTCATCTCTGTAGTTTCTCTCACTAAAAACACCTACATATATCAAGTCACCAACCTCTCTAGTGTGTTAAAGTTGATAGATTTAAAGGGATAACAAGTGGTATCAATCGCCTAACAACGATTTTGGAGTGTTTAGTCTGTTGACATAAATAATGTCTAAAAACATTGTTAGCATATTAACAATATCTCTATGTTTTGATAATTACAAAGCATAAACTCATTAATCTAAAACTTATGACGTAAACAAGTTTTTAGTGCTTAATATTTGTCTTTGCATCCATATCACTTAAGGTATGAATAAACAAAGTGTTTATTGCATTTCATGATCAAAGGAAATTTTTCTAATCACTAGAATTTTTATAAAATGTATTAAACATTCTATATCTTTTACAAAATTACTTTTGGAATTAAAAGAATATGTTTAATTCATTATAAATATATGATTTCAAATTTCCAAACAAAAATGGCAAATTTTATCCAGAAAAATTTCCCTCACAAAAGGACAAGAAAATCCAACGTTCAGGTGGGTGGCCCCCTTAATTATACTAGGCGGCCCCCTTAATCATTAAGGGGACCGCCCCCTAATTAAGGGGACCGGCCACGCTCCAGAACAGTATATTTTCTCCCTATAAATACTGGTTCATCCCACATAATTTTCTCACCTTTTGCACTCCTAAACTTTCTGTTCTAGATCCCCATTTCTATTTTCTTAATCCTTTGATTATAAATACATAATTCTTTGTTTCAAAGTGATTCAAACATCGTCCTATCAAGTGCAAGAGAAGAATACTTCTATCCTCCAAGACAAGAAGTATTACAACTTGTTGTGATCTCCACATCCAAGTTGTTGGTGCATCATCAAGATGATTTACATAATTCTTTGTGAAGATTGTTGTGAATATTTGATTGTAGATAGTTGTGCTAGGTATATTGATTGTGTGATTAGTTAGTTGTTTGGTGTGAAGAAGAAAAGTTAGGAATTAGATTGTAGTGAAGAAACTAGGTGTGCAGTTGTTAGTTGTGAAGAAAATTGGTGTGAAGAAGATAGGCGTGAAGTAGTTAGTTGTGAAGTAGATTGGTGTGAAGAAGTTGTGTAGAAGTTGTGACTTAGTTGTGAAGAAGTTGTGGTGTGTAAAGTGGTGTGTAAGGTTTTCTCTGCCATAAGGGAGCTTGTTGATATAGTGAAGAAAACTCTCAAGTTAGGTGCTCGGGGAGTGGAGTAGGGTAAGGAAGGTGTCCTTGTAGCCGAACCACTATAAATCTCTTGTCTCGCGGTTCGATCTTTCCTTCTCATCTTTTATTTCTTTACTTATCATTGCTATATCTTACTTATTGATATTGTTTATATTGTGCAAGACTTGAGATCATATATTATCGAATCTAAATTTTAAAAACTAAGAAAACACTAAAACTATCTTTTATAACGAATTAAAAAGACGTAAAACTATTCAACCCCCTTTCTAGTTTTCCACAATTGGTATCAGGAGCCACGTCGAGCAAGATTTTTAAAATATATTGTATTTTAAAACTTGTAACAATCTATGGAATCTGAAAAATATTTAAAAGGGCAATCTATGCATAGACCACCACTATTTGAAAGTGATGGATTTTTATATTGGAAAAATAGATTCGAAACTTATGTGAAATCAAAAGATCTTGATGTTTGGCATATTATTACCTTTGGTGATTTTCCCCCTATTCAATATAATGTTGAAACTAAAATGGATGAAATTGTATCTTTTGAAAAACAAAATGATGATTTGAAAAAGAAACTAGCAAAAAATAATGAGGCTAAAATGGTCATTTATAATGCGTTACCACACAAAGAATATGAAAGAATTTTTATGTGTAAAACCGCAAAAGAAATTTGGGATTCTTTACTAATTACTCACCAAGGTAATAGCCAAGTCAAAGATAATAAAATAGATCTTCTTGTACAACAATATGAACAATTTACGATTCTGGAAGAGAAATCAATTGATAATGCTTTTGCTGAATTTAACACTATTATCACAAGTTTAAAAGCACTTGATGAGACATTTTCTAGTAAAAATTGTGTTAGGAAATTTCTTAGGGCATTGCATCCAAAATGGAGAGCTAAGGTCACGGAAATTGAAGAATCAAAGAACTTGATGACATTATCACTAGATGAACTAATTGGCAACTTGAAGGTTCATGAAGAAATTATAAGAAGAGATTCAGAAACGGTCAAAGTCAAGAAAGAACAAACCAAATCCATTGCTCTAAAAGCCAAAAAGGAACCTAGTGATGATGTTGATTCAAGTGACGAAAGTGAAGACGAAGAATATGCAATGGCCGTAAGAGAATTCAAGAAATTCTTCAAGAGACGAGGAAGATTCACTAGATCATCACGAGATGAAAGAAAACCATTCCAAAGAAATAAAAATGACAACTACGGGAAAAGAAAGTTCTTTAGATGTGGAAGTCCAAATCATCTCATTGGCGAATGTCTAAAGCCGCCGGGTTATGAAAATCAAGGCGCATTTGTTAGTGGAACATGGAGTGCTAGTGACAAAGAAGAAGTTGAAAAGCCAAGAGACGAAAAGTGTTTTATGGCAAAAGAAACCGACGAAATATGCTTAGGAATTGACTTGGAGCCTGACGAATGGATCAAAGATAGCGGAAGTTCGAGGCACATGATGGGGAAACGCAAGCTATTCTCTACATACAAGACATACAATGGAGGTAACGTTATTTTCGGTAGTGACTTACGTGGAAAAATCATTGGCAAAGGTACGATTTCTCAAGACTCACTTACTATTGAAAATGTAAAGCATGTAGATAATTTAACATATAACTTGCTTAGTATAGGACAAATATGTGATAATAAATGTAGAGTCACTTTTACCGAAGAGGATAGCGAAATAGTTAAGAATGGAAAAATTATAGGTAGAGGAATTAGGAAAGGTGGCATATATGTTATGAAACTAGGAAACAAGCCTGAGGATAGGATATGCCTAACCACCCTAGATGAAAACTCTACATTGTGGCATAGGAGATTAGGACATGCTAACATGCAACAAATACAATCTTTGGCTTCTAAGGAATTAGTTAGAAATTTGCGTAATCTAAAATATGACAAGCATTTTTGTGATGCATGTAAAATTGGAAAACAAGCTCATGCTAGTCACAAAGCTAAGAATATTGTATCCACTACTAGGTGCCTAGAATTATTACATATGGATCTTTTTGGTCCATCCGCTGTGCGGAGCTATGGAGGAAACAAATATACCTTAGTAATAGTAGATGACTACTCACGATACATGTGGACTAGGTTTTTAAGTGACAAAACCCAAGCCTTTGAAAAATTTGAAATATTTAGTAAAATGATTCAAAATAAATTAGGATGCACAATAGTTTCCATTAGGACGGACCATGGTAGGGAATTTGATAACGAAGTAGAATTCGGAAAATATTGTGATTTAAATGGAATATCTCACCCCGCTCCTCGTACTCCTCAATCAAATGGCGTAGTAGAAAGAAAAAATAGGTCACTACAAGAAATGAGTAGAACAATGTTAAATGAACAATCCATCCCACAAAAATTTTGGTGTCACGCTGTAGATACATCGACATATATTTTAAATAGGGTATCAATTAGGAGAATTCTAGGAAAAACTCCTTATGAGTTACTAAGAGGTAGAAAACCAAACTTAAGCTACTTTAGGGTATTTGGAAGTAAATGTTATATTCTAAATACTAAGGATTACCTCACTAAGTTTGATCCAAAATCATATGAAGGAATATTCTTAGGATACTCACAAAATAGTAAAGCATATATAATACTTAACAAACACTCCATGAAAGTAGAAGAATCACTAAATGTAACATTTGATGAAACACCACCACCTCCTAAGACATTACCTTTATAAGATGATAACTTAGTCGAAGATGAAGCTATTGAGGTTAGTAAAACAAAACCCATAGGAAATGATAATGAAGACATTCATTTAGGAAATAACAAAATTGTAAATATTAAAGAATCTAGGTCATATCCACTAGATAATATAATAGGACATCTTAACCAAAGAACCCTTAGGTCACAAGCTCAAGATAAAAATAATTTCTTTTGTTTCCTCTCAGCAATAGAACCTAAGAATATTAATGAGGCTTTAAAAGATGAAAGTTGGGTTATAGCTATGCAAGAAAAATTAAATCAATTTAAGGCAAATGATGTTTGGGAATTAGTCCCAAATCCAATGAATATGACCATCATAGGAACTAAATGGGTATATTGGAATAAATTAGATGAAAATGGAGTAGTTACTAGGAATAAAGCTAGGTTAGTTGCCCAAGGTTATAATCAACAAGAAGGAATTAATTATGACGAAACTTATGCCCCCGTAGCTAGATTAGAATCAATTAGGATACTACTGCCTATGCATGCGCCCTAGATTTTAAGTTATTCCAAATGGATGTGAAAAGTGCATTCCTTAACGGTTTTATCAATGAGGAGGTATATGTGGCACAACCTCCAGGATTCATTGACTTCGCAAAACCTGATTATGTTTATAAGTTAAAGAAAGCTTTGTATGGACTCAAACAAGCTCCCAAAGCTTGGTATGATCAATTAAAAGCTTTTCTTATTAAACATGATTATTCCATGGGAATGGTAGATAACACTCTTTTCACTAAAAGGAAAGACCCAAATTTCATCATTGTCCAAATATATGTTGATGACATTATATTTGGATCAACTTGTCAAGACATGTGTGATGAATTTGCCAAAATCATGCATGATGAGTTTGAGATGAGTATGATGGGTGAACTTAACTTCTTCCAAGGATTACAAATAAAACAATTAGAAGATGGAATATTTTTTAACCAATCTAAGTACATTAAGGAAATGCTTAAGAAATTTGGCCTAGAAGACTCAAAACCCATGAAGACTCCCATGTCTACGGAAGTAAAGCTCACAAAGAATGATGAACGTGAGTCCGTAGATAACACCAAGTATAGAGGATTGATAGGTAGTTTACTATACTTGACGGCAAGTAGACCCGATATCATGTTTAGTGTCTGCCTTTGTGCCCGTTTTCAAGAGGATCCCAAAACCTCTCACCTAGAAGCGGTTAAGCGTATCTTCCAATACCTTAAAGGCACTATACACTTAGGATTATGGTATCCTAAGGGATCCGGCATAGAAACCATCGTCTATGCGGATTCGGATCATGCGGGAGACTAGGTAGATAGAAAAAGCACTAGCGGTATTTGCACGTTTATGGGATGTTGTCTAACATCTTGGTTTTCGAAGAAGCAAACCGCTCTTGCTATTTCTACCACCGAAGCCGAATATGTAAGCGCTGGAAAGGCATGTCAACAAGCACTATGGATGAAACAAGCTCTCGTAGACTATGACATTAGGTTAGAAAATGTTCCCATTATGTGCGATAACAAAGGTGCGATAGATTTAAGTAAAAATGTGGTGCAACACTGTAGGACTAAACATATAGAAATACGCTACCACTTTCTTAGGGATAATGTACAAAAAGGAAACATATCTATAGAAAAAGTTGCATCGGAAGATAACATTGCGGATAGATTCACAAAACCCCTTAAGCGTGAATCATTCAACCACTTGCGTTTAGGATTAGGAATGATGGAACAAGTTGACTAAATTATATTGAACTAACACAAATTTATACTTGCATAAAATTTAATTTTCGTCCACTTCTTCACTTCTTAGTCTAGGAATCCATTTTGCACAAAATTAAAGATTGGGAAAGTTTATTTTCTTTGCATAAACTCTTTTGTAAAACCCAATCAATTTTCTTAAAAAATTATTCTCACATCTAGGAATCACATGAACATCCATTTCCTTGCATTGTTGACTAATGCTAAAAACATTGTCTTCCAAAATCATGCATAAACTCTCACATAAATTGTCAAGATATATAATATAATATATATCTTTGACATTCATGATCGAGCAAAAATTGAATCAAGGAGATCTTTTGGATTGTTTCTTAGGATCGTTACCTCTCTTTGCATTTAGGAGTCGAAACAATCACAACTCCACATTTGTTGCATATAGACACACACTAGGACAAATTCACTAATAATGTTGTCATCTTGCTCCATCACTAGTTTTCCACTTACTAGTTGCCTTTGCCTTTGATCTAAGATAGCTGCTCTAGGAAGATTAAGTGCCCTTGCCTTTGTTTGCCTTCTCTTGCTTATTTCTAATTGCTTGATTGCTCTTTTACTTAAGTATTGTTGCATGCATGCTATATTATAGTTGGATTAGATGCTATATTGTCTCAAGGATTTGAACTTGCTTGAATTCTAATCCAAACACACAACCTTTCTGCAAATTTTCTGCCAAAAACCCAATTCTCGCAATCTGGAAATCACCAGATGGGCGGCCCCCTTAATTTTGTATGGCGGCCCCCTTAATCATTAAGGGGACCGCCCTCTAATTAAGGGGACCGGCCATCTGATGGTCGGGTTTACAGAATCTTTTCTGCTTTTTAGCCCATTTCAACCTACATTTCCCATTTTTTACCAACATATTTTATCCTAATCTCCCAAACAAACTTTATCCATCCATAAACACACAAATCTTACACTATAAATATCCCAAATCTTCCACACTCTTCATTCATCCCTTCATGACTTCTCCAAACAAACCAAAATCAAAAGCCTCAAGGCTAGCAAGGATGACAGAAAAACTCGTTTGGCGAAGAAAAAGCCCTCGAAACAAATCCATCATCACCAATGAAGTTGGAAGTCATTCCACACTTCCAACCTCTTACTTCCCAAACATTGCATCAAACCAACAAGGTCATTTATTTGACCCTCTTTACAAACCATACGATATTGGCCAAACATCCTCCTTCAAGCCAAACTACACATCTCAACCTCCAACCACTTATAATGATCCATACAAGTTTGATCAACCATCAAACTACAATTCCAACTACACAAACCCAATTCATCCATATCAACACTATGACCCTCTCCACATTGCCACGAAAAAACAAAAGTTCCGTGATGAAATAAACCAAATCCATGATCTTAGTGATCTCCTTGCTATGCATCTATCACACCCCACGATTTCAGGTCATTTTTCCAAACCTCAACATCTTACTATTCACCAATTACTATTCATTGATCACTATTCATCATTTTTTAGGTCAGTTTGATATTCCGAGAAACATTCAAAAATTTTACTATTCACATGACACTATTCATTTCCGAGAGAAAACCACTATTCATGTGCATTACTCATTTCATCGTAAATTTAGTTTACGGGTATTCAAAATTCGCGTAACCTTATTGGTTCAGGAGCGAATTCATGCATTATCATTGGGACATTTCATACGGACTAGAAATAGTCTGCATATCATTATTATGGCACTTGCATACTATTCCACTCGTAGGATATTTAAATTAGTACTTTCGGTATAATTAACTTTTACGTATAATTATTTCTAAATAAACGTTAACACACGATCGATAATGTGACTAACACGTCCGACACTCCCGACTATGATCCAATATATTTTTATATTCATTTTAATAATATAAAAATTATAATATTAATTTACCCGGTGTTTTGGAAATTTATTTAATTATTATCGTAAGTTTACTAAAATTACGACGGTTTTCGTAGAAATTAAATAATAATTATCTAAACACTCAATATTTATACCCAACATATTTTTACAATTTTTACGACTTTATTATGTCCCGGTAAACTCCGTTAAAATTTATTTTTAATTAACTCGGTACCCGGTATTCCCAAAAACTAATAATATACACATAATTATACCAAATACTCACCAACTATCTTACACATTCTACTTTTTCTTTCACCCCACCCCCCCCCCCCCCCCCCCCCCGCCTCCATTTTGCCGCCCCCCTCCATACCAATCTTCTTACACAGTTGAAAATTTCTACTAACTCATATATGTGTCGTAGAGTTTTAATATAAAATATATATATACCAATAATTCACATTTCTCATCTCATTTCACCAAATCTACAAGTAAACTTTCTTTCTTCTTTGCTTTCTTCTTGGGCTCGGCAAACAACAAGAAAACTTAATTTTCCAAGAACTAGTAATATTCAAGTATAGTTGGTACTCCTTTTTGGGTTTTGAAAGATAAACTCAAGGTTTACATAAGTTTTTCATCCTCAAATCTCATTCATCCTTCAAGTAAGTGTAAGAAACCTATCCTTATGATTTTATCAAGTTTTTACAAGTTTCATATGATATATATACTAGATCTACATGCATAAGCTATTTATACCACTTTATTTTAAACATAACTAACTTTTGAGCCCAAGAAATTGATTATAGTTAGATCCTTGTTAGATCCACTTGATTTATGATGTTTAGGAACCCATGACACCCTAAGAAGGTGAATGGTAGGATTAGACTAGTTTTGTGGTGATTGAAAGTGGTTTGGTTGAAGTTAGAACTAGATTGGAACCCTAGAAGTGGTTTTTGAAACAAAACAAATACCTACTGTCACCATTTTTAAAACGTGGGAAACTCAGTAGGTGATGGGTAATTTTTGACCAAAGATTTAGAAAATACTTTCAAAAACGAAGCCGTGGGCGAAAGAACGGATTAAAACGAGCTTATAACGAAGAATTTATGATTTTTGCAAGTTAATTGACGAAAACTATTTTCTGAAAAACTGCATGCTGTTTGACATTTTTCGACGGACAAATAGAGGTGTTAGACGTAACCTAGTGGAGCCGATCTATCGAAAATATATTAGTAAATACTAAAACGAATCCGTGAATATAAAGAACGAGGAAAATGAGCTTAAAACGACCAAGTTATACACGTTTTAAAATCGTCAAAACTATATATATTTAGTCACTACTAGAAAATAATATAACTACGTACTAAATGATATATTTTCTAGATTTCTTATTCAAGGAGTTTATTTTTAACTAATGAAGTACGTACGACCCAAGGTTTATTTATGCGACTACTAGACGTTATTTTAAGGTTTTCAAGACGAGGAATATAACACTAACATTTTATATACGATATATTACGACAAGTTCCTATGCTCCTAAATGGACTTATTATTCCTAAGTATAGAAATTTCCTACTTTGACGATAACAAGTATTTTCAAGTTACGAGTGGTATAGGTATCATGTGCATGATTATTCATTACAACATTTCATGATCTAAATTAGATCATATTCATTCATTTAGGTTGCGGCTAGTGTACGTGCCTTTTTGTTCCGATCATATCATCTCATCGTACTAGCACTTAAGGTGAGTTTTCATAGCCCCGTTTTCAATTACATATTTGATTTCAAATCCCACGGGGGATAATACATTGCATACTTATTTTCTGTACATGCCAAAGTATTAAATTCCATACATTGCTTAAGTTGCCTTCCTACCAAGTTAAGTCCCCTTTATTATCATGGACCGTTAATTATAATGCCAAGTGAGAGTGAGTGAATAGATCTATTGAGGGTGACGCCTCCATTCGTGTTTGGGTCACTCTAACGGGTACGAATGCATTTCATGTCTAAACTATATGAGTGCCTGGTAAACACTCTTTTGGGGCCAATACAATATTATGTCTAGCTTCGGGGTCATGAGCTTAAGAGACAATGTAGCATTTTGACATTTTTGTCGGTTTACTTTATACTTGTGGTTTATGTACATACGATTTAATTTACAAACCTATGATTATTCACCAACATTATTGTTGACCATTTTCGCAATGTATTTTCAGGTAACTAAGACATATACCTCATGACATGCATGGAGTCATTTCATTGAGTATCAAGGATGATGCGTCTCATTTTGGATTTCATGCACTTATGAACTATCGTTTGATTGTACTAAACTTATTTACTTAAACTTTCCAACTCTTTTGGGACCTATGTTTTATAACTCTGAATATTTTGAATGAACCAAACGATGTATTTTCTAAACGACACTTTAGGTCGTTCAATATAACTGTAACTGTGGTGCTATGACAGTCACCCCTAGGTTATCCATTCCGCTGCCATACAGGTATTTTGGGGGTGTGACAGCATCTTGCACAATGCAATAAAGGGCAACCTCCATCATCACCCTACAACAATTGCCTACCTCACTCTCTCAACTTGGATCAAGTTACAAACCACACTCACTATTGCCCTTGTTGCATCTTCCTTCAAAAACAAATCCTATACTTGAGTGAAGATATTTCTTGGATTGAATATCTCCTTACTCATCCTCATCCCATACCACCCTTAACACGATACAACATCGTAAGATCCACCTCTTCCGCTCCATACCCCACTCCGTATCCCTCTCCATCTAACAACTAAGCTTTATGCTTATGTTCTCCTTCAAGCAAATAAAACAACCAACCATGGGTTGCAAGCAAGTCCAAGTGCTCTCTTAGGCTATATAGGACTATGTCTTTTCTTTTGTTTCATTGTAATCAATATGCTTTAAACATATTGAATGTTGTAATGCTAATCATTTCTATGATGCTTGAATGAATCTATTTTTATTTGCATAATTATTGCTTTGCATATATATGTGTCTTGTTCTCTTCTAATATTTTGTGTAGCCAAGATCTCCACAGCTCATTCCCTTGGTGCTCTCAAATGAGGGGGAGCATACATCAAGGGGAGCATTCTACCCGTTTAATCTTCTTTCACGAAACTTACTCGGCCTAACCTTTTTGATTTTACAAACAGGGGGAGAAGAGAATGTTAAACTCTAATAATACTTGTCTAAAAATTATTTTTTAGACCTAATGAGTTTAAGGTTTTGTAATCATCAAAAAGGGGAGATTGTTGACATAAATAATGTCTAAAAACATTGTTAGCATATTAGCAATATCTCTATGTTTTGATAATTACAAAGCATAAACTCATTAATCTAAAACTTATGACGTAAACAAGTTTTTAGTGCTTAATATTTGTCTTTGCATCCATATCACTAAAGGTATGAATAAACAAAGTGTTTATTGCATTTCATGATCAAAGGAAATTTTTCTAATCACTAGAATTTTTATAAAATGTATTAAACATTCTATATCTTTTACAAAATTACTTTTGGAATTAAAAGAATATGTTTAATTCATTATAAATATATGATTTCAAATTTTCAACCAAAAATGGCAAATTTTATCCAGAAAAATTTCCCTCACAAAAGGACAAGAAAATCCAACGTTCAGCAGGGCGGCCCCCTTAATCGTTAAGGGGACCGCCCCCTAATTAAGGGGACCGGCCACGCTCCAGAACAGTATATTTTCTCCCTATAAATACTGGTTCATCCCACAGAATTTTCTCACCTTTTGCACTCCTAAACTTTCTGTTCTAGATCCCCATTTCTATTTTCTTAATCCTTTGATCATAAATACATAATTCTTCGTTTCAAAGTGATTCAAACATCATCCTCTCAAGTGCAAGAGAAGAATACTTCTATCCTCTAAGACAAGAAGTATTACAACTTGTTGTGATCTCCACATCCAAGTTGTTGGTGCATCATCAAGATTATTTACATAATTCTTTGTGAAGATTGTTGTGAATATTTGATTGTAGATAGTTGTGCTAGGTATATTGATTGTGTGATTAGTTAGTTGTTTGGTGTGAAGAAGAAAAGTTAGGAATTAGATTGTAGTGAAGGAGCTAGGTGTGAAGTTGTTAGTTGTGAAGAAAATTGGTGTGAAGAAGATAGGTGTGAAGTAGTTAGTTGGGAAGTAGATCGGTGTGAAGAAGTTGTGTAGAAGTTGTGACTTAGTTGTGAAGAAGTTGTGGTGTGTAAAGTGGTGTGTAAGGTTTTCTCCGCCATAAGGGTGCTTGTTGATATAGTGAAGAAAACTCTCGAGTTAGGTGCTCGGGGAGTGGAGTAGGGCAAGGAAGGTGTCCTTGTAGCCGAACCACTATAAATCTCTTGTCTTGCGGTTTGATCTTTCCATCTCTCATTTATTTCTTTACTTATCATTGCTATATCTTACTTATTGATATTGTTTATATTGTCCAAGACTTGAGATCATACATTATCGAATCTAAATTTTAAAAACTAAGAAAACACTAAAACTATCTTTTATAACGAATTAAAAAGATGTAAAACTATTAAACCCCCCTTCTAGTTTTCCACATAGTCTTTCATTTTTTTCGAATATATATAGTTTTAGTTTTTAAAAATATTGACTTTTATCAAAAAGTTAAGATTTTTGTGTTTGTTTCTTGGATTTTTAACATCTTTTGTATAAAAGAGTGGTTCAAATCTTTACAAACAAGAAAGGCTTAAACTTTTGGTAAATCTTGAACTTTTTGAAAAATTTGAACCATATATATTCAAAAAAAATCGTTTAGGGTAAAAGTGTTGTTAACAAGTTTCAAGTTTGCAACTTTATTTTAGTTTGAAGGTTTGTGAAGCTAAGAGTTCAAGAATCTTGGATTGGAAAACTCGTTTTGGTGATCTTTTGATGTATTCGAAATTTTGTGGTTCATACCAAAATTTCAAATTGGTTGTTCTTGTGGTTTTTTGGATGCTTTGGATTGACTCGGTGTTATTTCTTCCTTGTACAATTTAGATTAACACTTCGACTCGTGATAAATTTCAAATTTGTACATATTAGAAATTTGAAGAAAATTTTGAATAGCATTTTTCGAATAGACCCAAAAACTTCGAATAGTTGTAAATTTTTCGAGTAGGGTCTGAAAATTTCGAATAGTGCTGAATTTTTCGAATAGTCCCGAATATTTCGAATAGACACCATTTTTCAAATAGATTGCAAATTTCGAATAGGCTCAAAAATTTCGAATAGGTCTTCATATTTCGAATAGATCTTCATTTTTTGAATAGAGGGTAATTTTTCGAATAGGCTGGTCAAATTTCGAATAGACTCCAATTTTTCTAATAGTCACGAGATTTTTTGAATAGAGCTTCATAACTTCAACAAAGTAACTTCAACTTCACCAAAATCAACTCCTTTATCGTTGGAACGATCCAAAATCAACTTTATCCATCATAACTTCATCAATGGCAACTCAGGAAGATATTCATGCAGCAGGAGCTGAAAACCGACCTCCCATGTTGTCAAACGGTGGTTACTCACAGTGGGCTAGTCGTATGATGCGCTATCTTAAGAGCAAACCAAATGGAAAACTTCTTATCAAATCCATTGTGGAAGGACCCTTCAAACCAAGACAAGTACTAGACCCTGGAGATCCAAATGGAAACCCCCCCCCCCCCCAAATCAACCATACTACAGAGATCAGAATGAGACTAAGTACACTGAGGAAGACAGACAACAGATTACAGCTGATGATCAAGCATTTCATCTCGTTGTTCTTGGTTTACCTGAAACCACTTATGCAACTGTTGACAGTGAAGGAAGTGCTCATGCAGTCTGGGAAAGAGTCAAGAGGTTAATGTATGAGACAGACATCGAGAAACAAGAAATGGAAACACAATTGCTCAAGGAACTTCGCAAGTTTATTTCAATTCCTGGTGAATCCATAGAGTCGTACTACCTCAGGTTCTGTAAGATCATGAATGATTTATCGAGACACAACCTCAGTCAGACAAACATTGCTAACAACACCAATTTTTTGAATGAGTTACAACCAAAATGGGGAAGATACGTCACTATTGTTAATCAGACAAAGAATTTGCATGAAGTGACTTATGATCAGTTGTACGACTTCTTAAAGCAGAATCAAGCTGGAGCTAATGAAGTAAGGGCTGAATTACTTGCTAAAAAGCATGATCCTCTAGCATTAATTGCTAATACACCAACACCTCTACCAGTGAACACACAACAACAACCATTGATGAGTGCTCAAACACTCATCATTTTTTATCAGTCTGAACTGCAAAAACATTTAAAAACACTCAAAAAGGCATCAAAATACTGAAAATATTCCAGGAATTGTGTTTTATATGTTTCAGATGCAAAATGAGTAAAAACAAAAGAAAAACGTACAGAGTTTGCATAATTGGCAGTTTCAGTCCCCCAATTTTCAAAATTTGGCAAAAATAGTCCCTGGGCACTTATTTTAAAATAAAAATCACCAAAGGTCCTTTTGAAATCATAAGTTGTCATATTTAATCCTTTGGTGAAAAAGTTAAAAAGTTTTGAGAAATTTGCAATTTAGTCCCTGGAGTTTCACAATAGGCAAAAACAGTCCCTAGGATTTCAAATTTTGGAAATTATCATTTATGGTCCTTTGGTTACTTATTTTGGCAAGATTGGTCCTTGGGTGGCAAGTTTATTAAAAATTACATGTTTGGTCCCTGGAGTTTGGAAGTTTGGCCCCCGGGTACAAAATATGGGAAAATTATCAAGAATGGTCTTTGTAATATTCATCAATGGCAAAAATGACCCTTATAAGTACTTTGGGGAAATTACAGTTTTAGCCCCAGGTTTTTAAGAAAATACAAGTTTGGTCCTTGTGATTTTAAGCTTTTAACTAAACAAATAACACCCCAAACACAATCTACCAGCCCATCCAATATCAATCCTAAACCCTTACCCCAAGCCCAACACACACCAGGCCCAACATCCCTCACCCCATTTTGATATTACATCTGGTCAAACCCAGGGTCAAAACATCATCCCTAACCTTTTCCCTCCCACTAATCACCACCATCAACACCCCTAATAACCTGTAACCTTGTCCCCCCCCCCCTCACTTTTCCACCAAACACTCAACCTCACCCTCTCATGTCCCCTCCTCATTTATATTGCCTCACCTGCCCACCAAACCCACTAAACTGCCTTTTCCCCATTTCCCGCCAAAAACAAATCAAAAGGCTGAGATTGATTGAAGCTCATCCAAGGAACCATAATTAAAGTGGGAAAGTTAGAGGAACTATCTTTGTGCTATAAAAGTGAAGAAAGAAAGAGTATGAAGTGTACATCAGAGTAGTATTAGTTTTTAGTTTAATTTAGCTTATGTCATTTTTAATATAGGTTCATATATAGTTGTAATTCTTAGTTTAAAACAGTTGTACTCATCATTCTCAGTGTTTGTCAAGTGTATTTACTTATAACATCAAAGTTGTTGATTTGAATCAGTTTATGCCAATTTAGTGAAAATTCCATGTTAATTTAAATGTTGTCAAAAGTTGTTGATTAGCATTCATTTCAACACAATTAAGCTCCATTATAAGTTTTTCAAAGCTTTCCAAGCATCTAAATTATTTTAGCTCAGTTATTTGACAAAATCTCAAAAATCACTAGAAAAATAGATTTAAATTAAAAAATCCAGTGAAGAAGGAAATGCAAGTAGAGGAGGGTACAAAAGGGATGACCCTTTGGTTTAGAAGCTTTTGGAAGCTAATTAGAAAGTATATGGTCCTTGGTTCATCATATTCACACTTGGTTCACTTGTAAGCTGTAAATTCCATTTTATGCTTTTTTTTTGTAATCATGCTTGTTACTACTTAATTGTTGTTCCTTTGTGTTTATTTAATGTTTTTTTTTTCGTTGTAATAATGCTTAAAATATCAGTCTTGTTCAATGTTTTATCTTGTTGCTCATTATATGTTTCAACTGTCAATTGTGGCCTTTTGTAGGATGATGAGTATTTGTGGTTTAGGCTTATGATTCTGTACTTATTTAAGTTTATTTAGTCATAATAAGTCTTTATAAATCAACTTCATGGTCTAAGTATCCCTTTTGCTTCAAAAAACACAAAATCAGATAAATAAAGGAGTGTTTGGGATTTGTTGATGTAACAGTGCTCTGGCTTGTTTCTGTGTGTGAGTTTGGTTGTAACATGTATCTTTAGGTTTATTTAGGTCAGGTAAGTCATTAAATACTTAAGTCTTTCATTCAGAAGTTAAAATCATAAGAAATCCCCCCTCACAGTTAACTGAGTGGGGTTTTGAATCCACAAACCCTCAATTTAGCTTTTAAGCTGTTGATTTGGCTTAAAGTAGCCTTATCTCAGGTTATTGAATCATTTTTAGTTAACTTAGATCAATCTAAAGTTCAACAAAGTCAAAACTTAGTGTTTACTTAAAAGTCAAATTTCAAATTCAGTTGGAAATCCACTTTTTGTGAGAATTTTATGGAATTTTGTACTTTGATTCAAGCCTTGAGCTTTTTAGGATGTGTAGCCCCCCACCTCATCTATTGAATCCCATTTTCCTATTATTTTTGTGAATTTTTCTGTGGGGTCCACACCCCTCCAAACACACATGCAGGGGGAGTGTTCTCCCCTGCATCAACAACTGTCTCCAACACCACCACTTTGGTGGTTCATCCTGGCCACCTCACTGGGTCCCACAGGCCCAAATTAGGTCCTTTCAGTCCCCCTCCTAGCCACCTTCAAGGTTTGAGCATGCTTTTAAGCTCAAGCTCAGTGGACCCCACCTGGAACCACCCATATTGTTTGTCCCATTTCTGTGTTTAGCTTAAAACTTCAAGTGCTTATTCTTGATCTTATTAGCTTATCAGTGATTATATTTTGTTGTTCCTAGCTTATATAAGTATATTTTACTTATCTGAACCAAGTTCCACCCTTGTGGACCCCACATAAGCTACTTTGAGCTTATTTTCTTGTTTGGTCAACCAAAGTCAACTGTGCAAGCTTTTAAGCTTGCATTTGGCTTATTTTTAAGTTCTGAAAAAGTTGTATTCATAAAAGTTTCATGTTTTAAGTATTTAAAAAGTTTTGTAAAAGAAAAATCCAAAAAAACCAAATTTAAAATAAGTGATAGTTTCTATTTAATTTTATTTATCTTTTTAATTTTCCTTTTTAGATTTTTATAAAGTAACTTGCAATTTTATATTTTTCTTAATTTCCTTTTATATTAAAGTAATTTCAGTAATTTTTCCTGATTTTTATTTTGTTATTTAGTATTTATTAGATTTAATATTAGTTTTATTAATAATTAATTAATAATTAAGTAGTAAATAGCATAATTAGTTTTTATAAAGTAGCACCTAGTTTTTATATTTTTCCTAGCTTTTATAAGTTATAAAACAATTTTAGGAATTTTCTTATAATTTTTACTTTTCATTTTCTATTTTTATAAATTTAAAATAATTTAAATTAATTAATAATTAGTTAATAATTAATAATAATTATTTAAAAGTAGGAAAAATATAATTTTAATTTTAAAATTAGTTTTATAATATTTTAGATTTTTCCAAATTTAATTTTCATATTTTTAGTGTAATTTCATAATTAGTTGTAATTTAGGTTAATTTAAATAATTAATAAGTAATTAATAATTAGTAATTAATTAATAATAAATAATTAAATAGTGTAAAAATTAATTTTAATCTTCCAAAAACTTTCTTATATCATTAGGATTGTAAAAAGTTAATTTTCATATCCGTAGTCATTTTATTTCTTACGTTTCACGTTTTATTTTGTACGTTTACGTTATTTAAAATGTAAACGTACGCCTTTTTAGATATTAAACGTTTTTAAGTATCTAACTTTCACGTAACCGTTCTTATAGCTTATTTAAGCTATTTCTTCATATATTCCTTAGTTCAAATAATTCACAACCTCTTTTCTGTCCAAATTCACCCGATCACAGATCCGTTGATACCTTTGCACACCTCGTCAGGACATAACGACCCGGGGAAACCACTATATTCCGCGGAGCATTGACTCTAGGCTGTTTGACCTTGTTGACCATCCTTTGGTCAATTTAGGTTGACTGTTTGGAGCCAATCAAAATTTGGCGCCGCTGCCGGGGAGATTGTGTGCGTATCCAAACGTATTTGAAGATTGGTGAATTGGGATATACACTCATTATATATTTACCCACACTTGTTCATGTTATCTTCTTATTTTCATATAAAAACAAAACTGTTCCCGAAAACATTTTAAAATCAGTTTTCAACGAACACAAAAAAACCAAAAAAAGATTTTCTTTCTTATTTGTACAAAATGTTTATCCAAAAATCTAAAAATATTCACCTTTACCCTCTCACATCTTTGATTCTTCATCCCTACCCCTCTGTAAACCTTTGCTTATTTCATATGTCGTATCCACACCATTTTGGTTGCCAATGGTGTGGTGGACCTCATAATGGTGGGAATTGTCTCGGCTGTAGCATGGTAGAATCTGGAGATGGGTCTGTCTATAACCAAGCTCCCTATCCTTACCATGACACATCTGATACATCCTACCAGCCAACACATCATGAGATACTGACATATCTATGTGAGTTTTGTGGAGGTCCTCACCAAGGATTTGAGTGTCAAGCCGGAAACACGTTTGTCTATGAACAGTTCTCCGGTGATGCTCAGAATTTGTAACAATTCGCATTTTCAGGTTAATTTCTATTCCCGAAAATTTCACTGTTAATTTTTACTATTCACTTTCACTATTCATTTTCCGAAATTTTATTTTTATTTCATATTCTCGTGTGATAAATCATTTCCATGATAAAATAAAAGTTTGGCACTCATCAGATCATTTTCGCGAAAGTTATTAAGAAACTACACGTTTAGGTTAAACGTCGTTTAAAAATCCTGTACACAACACGTATCAGCACAACCCTTAATTTTTTAGACTATTATTTTAAATAGTACTACTAGATATTTGTATAAGAAAATATGAATTACTTATTTTCGGACGACTAATGATGATTTAAAACTTAAAAACTGGAGGACATATCAATCTTTCTGAAGAGCGATAACGACACCACATTAATAATGGTTTAAAAATTCGAATTATTATTCGGAGTCAATAACTTCATTACTTGCATTAATGTTATAAAACACTTTCGGAAATATATTTCTCGCAATTAACAAACCGAGGTACCACATTTACACTTTAGCTCAACGGGACACGAGATACATGGTATAATAAAACAAAGTCACCTTTATCTCATAACCTACACCGCCTTACTATTTCAATGAGATAATATCAGTTCTCATTTTATCCCTACTCTCTTTTTAATAATAGATAAGATAACAAGTCTTATCTTTATCACTCTCTGAAAATCTTTCCATTCTCTCCTCTCTCTCACGCTATACACCGCCACCCTCCACCGTCATTACTACTGAACATCGCCACCTCCTTCACTATCTTGTTGAAGAAACAAGGATGATCCAAGGTTGTGACCTGTTGTTTGGGGTTGTTTTGATCCGTGAATCACCACAGCCGCCTAAGGCCACCGCCGCTCCATCACCACATGATAACTTCATCACCATCATCTCGCTCGTGTCCTTGGTATGATGACACTTTTAATTTATCTTTGTCACTCTCTTTTGTATAAACTGATTACAAAATCGTTTTACAAGTTTTCGTGGAATTAAAAACGGTTTTGAAAACCAAATCGTTTGGTAAAAATCACTTGTAAAGGGGTGATTGTTTGAGTTGGTTATATAAGGGTCGGGTTATACCCATTCGGGTTGGATCAGACCTGACTGACCACATGTCTTGTTGGGTCTTGATTATAATTTGTTGATGTTATTGCTATTTTGATCTAAACTAAGTGAGGTTACTGGTGGTTATAGGGTCCTGTTGTATGTTTGTACTTAGTCTAGGCTCGACCAAAACACCACAAGGATGGTTATTTGTTACCTGCTGTTAAGTTTAAAAGCCACCACAAGGGTGGTGTTGTTTGTGTAACCACATAAACACCACAAGGATGTGTGTGTTTGTCTTGGCTGGAAAAGAAAACCCATGTAGGGGTTATACTCATTTGGTTTAACAGCTTGACACAATGAGGATGTGTTTGTGTTTCGTAATTTTTGTGTTTAGTCTCGACAAGTAGGGTGCGTCTGGCTTTGTTGCTTCGACCCACACCACGACCCAACATAGGGTGCGCTTGGTTTTGTTTGCGACCCACCACAGACTGCCAAGGGTGCTTATGGGTTTGCTTATTTTTGTCCAACACCAGCTCCAACGGGAGTGTTTGATTCTGTTGTTTACAGCTCGAATGGAGCTCACATCTGCTCATAACAGCCCCAAACAACTGTGTTTGTCCGCCTATTTTCTGCCCAAATAGCATGTGTTTACTGCTGATTTTTCTGCACCAAAAGGGTGCGTTTGTTAGCTGTAAACAGCCCCAAAACAGCCCCAACAGCGGGCGTTTGTTGGCTGCAAAACAGCCCCAACTTGGGGTGCGTTTTGTTACTTAAAAATCTGCACTTAAATGGGTCGTTTCATGCTTAATTTTCTGCAGTCAAAGGGATCGTTACATGCTGAAATTTTCTGCAAATAGCTTGCTGATCTGGAATTAAAACCCGATTTTCACCCTTTTCTGCTCCGAACCACTGAAAGTGTAAAACACGAAACTTGCTCATAATGATGTTTTATACAAAAACTCGCGAGACGTAAGCTGAAAATGAAAAACGAAGGCTGTAGACTATAAAAACCAACTGGACCCGTTTTGACCCAAAGGTAGCCATGACATAAAAATCCTTATAGCATTTTGACCTCTTGAGGCCGAGACACAGCCAGGGCTATTGACTCAAGGCCTTTTAGTCGAGACATAACCATGGCTATGGCCTTGGTTGTTGTCTCAAAGTGTGAGTCTAGCCGCACGGCAAGTTTGAGTTCGATAACTCGAAACTTATTATTGAGAATTGACCACTTATTTGACATCGTTGGACTTTAATAAACTTAACCAACCTCATATCTTTTACCTAGTTGCTTAATTGATTCTTACATGTTTATTTACCCTGTATGCATGTGCTATATGTTTTATGCTTTGGCATGCGTTTATCTCGAGTCTAAGACTTCATACCACCACACGAATGAGATACTAAACTTTTTACAAACATTGATACAAATTTTCCACGAAAACTAAAACGCTCCCATCTTTTGAAACTCATACGTATCGATTACTTTTCGCATATCATTCTGAGACACATTACATATTTATTAGGTCGTGCTGGTTCCTTACTTTAATTCTTGACTTCGCTTGTGATACTATATTCGCCATACGCTGAGGTGAGTTCATAACCCCACTTTCCATTACTTAATTGTTTTACAAACCCTTGGGGGGAATACATGCTATTATTTTTCAACCGAACACAATGCTTTTCAATTGTATGCTTGCCTGATTGTTTTATTATCACTAAGTACCATCCTTGCCAATCCAAGATCCCTTATTATGAACCATTTAATCGCTAGTAATAGTGAGCGCGAATATTGTGAATAGGCCTATTGGGATTGACGAATCCCATTTGTATTGACTAAGTTCAAACAAATGCATTAATATTTGAAACATAGGTATGACGGAAAAGTACCTACCGGGATAACTCCGCCGATTGATATTGGTACCCGTTAACGTTTTGGTGTCATAAACTTAGTGTAATAATATCCGTTTTGTTTTTAACACCATTGGTGTGAGTCTATACCTCACACTACCAACATATTGTGTTCAATCATTTAATAAACTCTATGAATTTCACTCAACCTTTGTGTTGACAGTTTAAGCATGTATTTCAGGTCCATGATGTTAGAGGCTTACACGGAGGAGCACGGATATTCAAGAGGGCTATAAATTTTATTATCATTCAAAAACTTATTTAATGTAAATTGTAAACATGGAACCATCTGGGACCTCATTTTGTAATCTCTGATATTTATATAATTTGAATGATAAATCTTTTAAAACGACTCAATTAGAGATCATTTTCTATTATTATGATTGTTGTGCCGTCGAGTAACACCCAGTTTGAATTCCGCTGCATCATTGAATTGGGGGTGTTACAGAATTTTGGTTATAACCAATATCCATACGATTCACCAAACCAACCTCAACAGTTTTACTGTTGTGATTACTGTGGAGGTCCACACTTCAGCTCAGATTGTCAAACAGGGAATCCATATCCTTGTGACAATTTTGACACACCTTATTATTACCAACTTCCATAGTACGATATGATTCAAGCAACTCCTCAATACCCGCAAGACCTTTGTCTAGAGGTTCTTGAGAAATTAAAAGAACTTAAGGAGGAGTTGGCTAATATTTCTCTTCGCCATGCTCATAGTTCTTCTTGTGCGTATTGTGGGGGTCCTCATGATGATTTTCAATGTCAACCGTATTATAAACCTGAACATTGTTCTAGTTCTGATACATCCAGTTTTGACACATCCACACCCCCACAATTTCCACTCATTCAATATTCCCGTGGGAAATCCATGGAAGAATTACTTGCAGAAGAACGAGCTGCTAGAAGCGAAAAGAGTATGGAGGAATTACTTGTCGAAGAACAAACAGTTATAACACGTGCCAAATTTCGTAAAGCTGCTCTTATCGATTGTGATGATAATAGTGATAATGAAGATACCCTTGATATCCTTCAATTTTATAAGGGTTCGTCAGATTCATCATTTGTGATTCCTTCCATTGAAAATCAGGGAGAAAATAATGAGACGGAAAAATTACTAGCAGAAGATCAAATGGAACTCGTACAATCCATGAATGCTAGTCCTTCTCAACTCCCTCAGTCTGATATCACACCCGAAGTTCACACTCACTCTCTGATCATGGGGGATGAGCATCTTAGCACTGTTCCTACAAAGGAATCGGACGAATTCATAAAGTCTAGTGTTGAGAACCTTGTGCGTGATTTACTTTCCCCTCTTGAGTATTCAAATGATCATTTTGAGACTTTCTCAGATTTTAATGATGATTGTACATCTCATGGAGACATTAAGTATATTGAGGCATCACTCCCACTGTCTGATGCTGATCCTCTTCTTGAGGAGTTCGGCGATGAACTTACTCACATCAATCCACTTTCAATGGGAAGTGATGATGGCCTCCTTGATTTCGAAGCCGATCTGGGAGAAATTGAAAGTCTCCTTTATCATGATCCACCACTCAGTTCTTATCCCAACAGTCCAATAGAAAATGATAATCACTTTGTTCCCGAATCATTCAAATCTACTCTCACCAATCCTCTGTTTGAATTCGAATCTGAATTCACTTTGATTTCTGATAACCCAATCTTTGGTATTCAGAATGATGATAGTGATGAGTATACTCCAGAACATGAGTTCACAGATTTACATCTTGTGAGTGATTCTCATTCCGAGGAGTTCTCCGGTGAACTCACTCATATCATATCTCCACTGGAGTATGATAACTTCCATTTTGATCATGACACACCCGGGATATGTCTTGATCATGTGAGCTTAAATGATGAGATTCATAATATAGAAATTATGGATTCTCCTGTGGGTGATGACGAGTTAATCATGATTTTCATCATGACTTTCTTCCTTTTCTTCACCTATCCCGTGACGTCTTCTCTTCTTCACTCCTTCGAGAGTGAGGATACCATCTTTGACCCCGGCATTTTCATGTATCATTCTTTTGAGCCGGGATTATATCTCATCGGTGTGGAACTTTCACGTGCTTCAAATGTTTGTCCAAACATCTTGAATGAAAGTCCGATAGAGATTGTTTCTTCCACATCATGCTTCCCCAAGAACCAATGAATTCGGGGTCGAGTCAAGCTAGCGACTCGGTAAACAAAAATAGTAGCATGTACTTAGGGTTTTCACCCTAAGTGTGGGGGAGTTACCCCTGCGGTGTTACCATGTATATATATCAATAAATAAAACAAAGTGAAAAATGGTGTTTCCACATTTAGCTTGTAATGTTGCCCTTTTACGTTCAAAGAGTCGGCATAATAGCCGGGACTTTGAATATTGAGGACAATATTCAATTCTAAGTGTGGGGGAGAAATTCTAGGGAATTTGATCACATTTTACCTTCTAGTACCCCCGTTTTTGGCCAAAATTTCAAAAAATTTTAAAATTTTTCACTTGAGCTTCAAAATTTTTGTGGTTATCAGTCCGCCATGTCTAACCAACAAAAGGATTGGCTAATCCAGGAGCAAACGGCTCTTGGTAAAGATATATCAAATCCGTTGACGGCTGACAATTTGCCCAAAATTGTATGGTATCTCAACTAGCCATATCCTAAAAAGTGAAAGAGTTGGCTAGCCCGCAAGATTATGGCTTGTGGTAAAGGCAGTGGAAAACCCATAATTGGTAATCAGCTCACCAAGATGTCGACTGTGTCCATCAAGAGTTGGCTAGTCCAGAAGCAAACGGCTTCTGGTAAAGACAAATCAAAACCGTTGAAAGCTGGTGGTTTGCTCAAAATCACATGGTTATCAAGTGGACCACAGTTCTTACTTGAACTGAAACATTTGGCTACTCCAGAAGTAATGGCTTTTGATAAAGAGATTAAAATCCATTAAGTTTTCAAAACAGTTTATTGCTAAGGACTAGCAATATTTTAGTGTGGGGGATTGATGAGTGCTCAAACACTCATCATTTTTGATCAATCTGAAATGCAAAAACATTTAAAAATACTCAAAAGGCATCAAAATACTGAAAAAATTCCAGGAATTGTGTTTTATATGTTTCAGATGCAAAATGAGAAAAAACAGATGAAAAACGTACAAAGTTCGCATAATTGGCAGTTTCAGTCCCCCAACTTTCAAAAATTGGCAAAAATAGTCCCTAAGCACTTATTTTAAAAGAAAAGTCACCAAAGGTCCTTTTGAAATCATAAGTTGTCATATTTAATCCTTTGGTGAAAAAGTTAAAAAGTTTTGAGAAATTTTCAATTTAGTCCCTAGAGTTTCACAATTGGCAAAAACAGTCCCTAGGATTTCAAATTTTGGAAATTATCATTTATGGTCCTTTGGTTACTTATTTTGGCCAGATTGGTCCTTGGGTGGCATGTTTAGTGAAAATTATAGGTTTGGTCCCTGGAGTTTGGAAGTTTGGTAGAAAAGGTCCCCAGGTACAAAATATGGGAAAATTATCAAGAATGGTCTTTGTAATATTCATCAATGGCAAAAATGACCCTTATAAGTACTTTAGGGAAATTACAGTTTCAGCCCCTAGTTTTTCAGAAAATACAAGTTTGGTCCTTGTGATTTTAAGCTTTTAACTAAACAAATAACACCCCAAACACAATCTACCAGCCCACCCAATATCAATCGTAAACCCTTACCCCAAGTCCAACACACCAGGCCCAACATCCCTTAACCCGTTTTGATATTACATCCGTCAAACCCAGGGTCAAAACATCATCCCTAACCTTTTCCCTCAAACTAATAACCACCATCAACACCCCTAATAACCTGTAACCTTGTTCCCCCCCCCCCCTCCTTACTTTTCCACCAAACACTCAACCTCACCCTCCCATGTCCCCTCCTCATTAATATTGCCTCACCTGCCCACCAAACCCACTAAGCTGCCTTTTCCCCATTTCCCGCCAAAAACAAATCAAAAGGCTGAGATTGATTGAAGCTCATCCAAGGGACCAGAATTAAAGTGGGAAAGTTATAGGAACTATCTTTGTGCTATAAAAGTGAAGAAACAAAGAGTATGAAGTGTGCATCAGAGTAGTATTAGTTTTTAGTTTAATTTAGCTTATGTCGTTTTTAATGTAGGTTCATATATAGTTGTAATTCTTAGTTTAAAACAGTTGTACTCATCATTCTCTGTGTTTGTCAAGTGTATTTACTTATAACATCAAAGTTGTTGATTTGAATCAGTTTATGCCAATTTAGTGAAAATTCCATGTTAATTTAAATGTTGTCAAAAGTTGTTGATTATTATTCATTTCAACTCAATTAAGCTCCATTATAAGTTTTTCAAAGCTTTCCAAGCATCTAAATTAGTTTAGCTCAGTTATTTGACAAAATCTCAAAAATCACTAGAAAAATAGATTTAAATTAAAAAAATCCAGTGAAGAAGGAAATGCAAGTAGAGGAGGGTACAAAAGGGGTGACCCTTTGGTTTAGAAGCTTCTGGAAGCTAATTAGAAAGTATATGGTCCTTGGTTCATCAGATTCACACTTGGTTCACTTGTAAGCTGTAAATTCCATTTTATGCTTTTTTTGTAATCATGATTGTTACTACTTAATTGTTGTTCCTTTGTGTTTATTTAATGTTTTTTTAGTTGTAATTATGCTTAAAATATCAGTCTTGTTCAATGTTTTATCTTGTTGCTCATTATAGGTTTCAATTGTCAATTGTGGCCTTTTGTAGGATGATGAGTATTTGTGGTTTAGGCTTATGATTCTGGACTTATTTAAGTTTATATAGTCATAATAAGTCTTTATAAATCAACTTCATGGTCTAAGTTTCCCTTTTGCTTCAAAAATCACAAAATCAGATAAATAAAGGAGTGTTTGGGATTTGTTGATGTAACAGTGCTCTGGCTTGTTTTTGTGTGTGAGTTTGGTTGTAGCATGTATCTTTAGGTTTATTTTGGTCAGGTAAGTCATTAAATACTTAAGTCTTTCATTCAAAAGTCAAATTCATAAGAAATCCCCCCTCACAGTTAACTGAGTGGGGTTTTTAATCCACAAACCCTCAATTTAGCTTTTAAGTTGTTGATTTAGCTTAAAGTAGCCTTATCTCAGCTTATTGAATCATTTTTAGTTAACTTAGATCAATCTAAAGTTCAACAAAGTCAAAACTTAGTGTTTACTTAAAAGTCAAATTTCAAATTCAGTTGTAAATCCACTTTTTGTGGGAATTTTAGGGAATTTTTTACTTTGATTCAAGCCTTGAGCTTTTTAGGATTTGTAGCCCCCCACCTCATCTATTGAATCCCATCTTCTTATTATTTTTGTGAATTTTTTTGTGGGGTCCACACCCCTCCAAACACACTTGCAGGGGGAGTGTTCTCCCCTGCATCAGCAACTGTCTCCAACACCATCACTTTGGTGGTTCATCCTGGCCACCTCAGTGGGTCCCACAGGCCCTAATTAGGTCCTTTCAGTCCCCCTCCTAGCCACCTTCAAGGTTTGACCATGCTTTTTAGCTCAAGCTCAGTGGACCCCACCTGGAACCACCCCTATTGTTTGTCCCATTTCTGTGTTTAGATTAAAAGTTCAAGTGCTTATTCTTGTTCTTATTAGCTTATCAGTGATTATATTTTGTTGTTCCTAGCTTATATAAGTACATTTTACTTATCTGAATCAAGTTCCACCCTTGTGGACCCCACATAAGCTACTTTGAGCTTATTTTCTTGTTTGGTCAACCAAAGTCAACTGTGCAAGCTTTTAAGCTTGCATTTGGCTTATTTTTAAGTTCTGAAAAAGTTGTATTCATAAAAGTTTCCTGTTTTAAGTATTTAAAAAGTTTTGTAAAAGAAAAATCCAGAAAAACCAACTTTAAAATAAGTGATAGTTTCTATTTAATTTTATTTATCTTTCTAGATTTTTATTAAGTAATTTGCAATTTTATATTTTTCTTAATTTCCTTTTATATTAAAGTAATTTCAGTAATTTTTCCAGATTTTTATTTTGTTATTTACTATTTATTAGATTTAATATTAGTTTTATTAATAATTAATTAATAATTAAGTAGTAAATAGCATAATTACTTTTTATAAAGTAGCACCTATTTTTTATATTTTTCCTAGATTTTATAAGTTATAAAATAGTTTTAGGAATTTTCTTATAATTTTTACAGTTCATTTTCTATTTTTCTTTATTTAAAATAGTTTAAATTAATTAATAATTAGTTAATAATTAATAATTAGTTAATAATTAATAATAATTATTTAAAAAGTAGGAAAAATGTAATTTTAATTTTAAAAATAGTTTTATAATATTTTAGATTTTTCCAAATTTAATTTTCATATTTTTAGTGTAATTTCATAATTAGTTATAATTTAGGTTAATTTAAATAATTAATAAGTAATTAATAATTAGTAATTAATTAATAATAAATAATTAAATAGTGTAAAATTTAATTTTAATCTTCCAAAAATTTTCTTATATCATTAGGATTGTAAAAAGTTAATTTTCATATCCGTAGTCATTTTATTTCTCACGTTTCACGTTTCATTTTGTACGTTTACGTTATTTAATATGTAAACGTACGCGTTTTTAGATATTAAACGTTTTTAAGTATCTAACTTTCACGTAACCGTTCTTATAGCTTATTTAAGCTATTTCTTCGTATATTCCTTAGTTCAAATAATTCACAACCTCTTTTCTGTCCAAATTTACCCGATCAAAGATTCGTTTGATACCTTTGCACACCTCGTCGGGACATAACGACCCGGGGAAACCAATATATTCCGCGGAGCATTGACTCTAGGCTGTTTGACTTTGTTGGCCATCCTTTGGTCAATTTAGGTTAACCGTTTGGAGCCAATTAACCATCATCATCTTCCACTCACAACTACATGCAACCATCATACATTCAACAACCAACGCTGTCTACCAACAACAATTCTACCCACAACAACAACAATACCCACAATTCCAAGAACCAGAATTCACTGACAATGATGAAGCTACTGCAGCCTTGACACAAGCATTTGCTTTTCTGACAAAGGCATTCCAAGGACGCTATTCTACACCAACTAATAACAACCAAAGGATTTCATCGTACACTCGCAACAAGCAGATTGCTCAGCCGTGTTTCAATATGGGCAACGGAGGCCAAATGGTTGGAGTTATTGGGAATCAGCAAGGATATGCTACTGGATTTCACATGGGTAATCAGAATATGCAGAATGCAGGACAGCATGCGCGGAATCAGTTCTGTCAGTATGCAGGGAATCAGATAGGTCAGTTTGTTAGAAATCAGAGGGGTCAAAATGTTGGTAATCAGGCAACGGGTAATCAGATTAGGACTGTGGCAGCTCTAGTTGTTGGGAATTATGGAAATGTGAATCAGGGTAATCCGGTAAAGTGTTTCAACTGCCAGGGTGTAGGTCATATGGCAAGGAACTGTCCTACTAAGCCGAACAAGAAAGATCCAGAGTATTTGCAGAAAGCATTGTTGTTGGTACAAAAAGAGAAGGCATGGTTTCAGTTGAATGTAGAGGAAAATGATTTTATGGCTCTTATGGATGACATGGAAGACAGAGAGGATATCGATACGAACTGCATCTTCATGGAAAATCTTCTCAGGAACTATAGAATCTCTAAGGAGTTGAATAAACTCTTTTATGCTAGTACACACCTGCGCGGATTACAGGTGACAGTTACAAGAATGGTAGGGAAGAGGAAGTTAAGTATGACACGGATTCAGACACACTTCTTGTTTATGACACCAGTGCACCATCTAAGGTATCAAACTCAAATACATGTCACAATAATGATATATTTGATACGTCTCCTCATAAGGAACAACATTCTGAGAAGCTAGCACCCACTTATGCTACATACCTGGATACGCCAAGTAGTAACAATACTCCTTCAGCAACTCCATATGTGAATCATCATGGAGGCCTCGTTTCACAGCATGCTGAGAATGCTGAGGAAACACGTGCTTTATTTGAATCATTATTGAACAATTGTGGTATTGAAATTGAGAAAGTTAAAATGGTCAATCGCGAAGTTAAGGCCGCGAATGAGAAATTGGCCACTGAGCTTGAGAGATACAAGGAAAATGCAAAAAGTTTTAAAATTGACACAAAACGCGAGTCAAAATTGGAAATTGGTTATAAGAAGTTACTTGTTAAAGATAGGGAATTGCAAAACAAATTTGACACTCTTCAAATTAGTTCAACAAAAACCATTAATTCTTTAAAACAAGAAATTTCTGATTTAACAAACCAACTTTCAAAACAAAAATTAGCTTATACCAATCTTGAAAAAGAAAGGGATGAGTTGAAAAAGGACTTCGCAAAGAAAGAAGATAAACTTTTGGATGAAATCATAGAGTCAGAACACAAGATTGCAAAGCTAGAAGACTTAGTGGTTAAGTCGGGTCAGTCAAGTCAAACAATGAATATGATTGCTAATCTAACTAATCCGATTTACCATACGAAACATAAAATGGCTCTTGGTAATAAAACTCCTTGCAATCTCAAGAAAGCTCAGGAAGAACAGAATGTTTTGTATAATGGTAATGTGATTTACACCAAACATGATCCTCCTATTGTTCGTGATTATGTGGATACAATAGAACTTGTCGAAGAGAGCATAAATAAAATGAAACAAAAGAATTTGAAACCAATCGATTACAACGAACTGAACAAACTTTCTAGAGTTACTTTTGTTCCACAAAAAAAACCATCAGTGTTTTCCATAAAATGACTATTCTCAAAACTAGTTTCTAAACCAGTAGTTGCTTCCAAATCGTTTTTAAACATGGAACAGATGTCTTCAAATAACACTTTTAACACAAGTGCTGCAAGAGGATATCTTGATGATCTTAAAACCAGAATTGGGCAACTTAAAACGACTGTAGAATCTAAAATGAGACTTAATGAGATCAATTGGAATTCCACGGTTCAGTTACAGCTAAGAAAGATTCTTGAAAATGAATTTGCTCCTCAAATTAATAACATTCATGCTCGTGTAATTCATTTTGAAATTGCTTTTTTAACTTAGACATCTAACTTTGTCAAAGACCACAAATCCCTGATAAAGAAGGCTAATGAATCTTTTGAGTAAATCAATGTTTTGGAAAACCTAAATGATTCTCTCTTCGAAGCCGTTATGACTACCGCTATTATGTCCATTATTTTGCAAACATATTCTGTTCATGATGATGAAAGACTACGAGCTGAGACCTCTGAAATTTTTTCAAAATATGAAAATGCTCTTATTAAACTAGAAAAAGAAAATGTTTCATAATTTAAACAACTTGATCGAAAAAGCAAAGAATGCAAGTATGACAAACTGTCGTATGAGCGTGCCTTCAAGAACATGAAAGAGCAAAATGATCTTTTGAGGGCTCAACTTGAAAGTAAAAAAGGAAAGAGTGTGGATACTAAGTTTGCAAAACCATCGACATCGGACAAACCGAATACCTCAAAAACGGTTGTTAAACCAAAAATGTCGATTTCTCAATCTGTTCCAAAAGTCGATGTGAAAAATGATTTGACAAAACCAGTCACTCCAAAACCCTTGCCCAAGAAAAATGAAAATGAAAAGATTGTTGATAAAGGCAAAAGCGGTTGTCGAAACTCCAAAAGTGATAGCACCTGGCCTTTATAGGATTAGTCCCACTATTGCATCTGCCTCCACATCTAAAACATATGGAACAAACGAAAATAGCGTAAAAGATAACCGTAAAGAATCTATGAATGCTAAAACAACTTCTAAGGACAACAATATAAATCCTAATACGTGTGCCTTACCTTCTACAGGATTAGACAACACCTCTAGGAGCAACAGACTAAAACCTAGGAGCAATACAAGGAACAATAGAGTCTCACACGCATCTAAGAGTAGTTTCAAGAATAAAGTTGAAAAAGTAGAAGAACACCCTAGGAATTTATCGCTTTGTAATAAGAGACATATTTCATCTGAATGTAATGTCAAAAGTACTGTTTCTAATGCATGTAATGACTCGGTTTGTTTAATATGCAAGAAATGTTTAATTAATGATGTTCATGATGATTGTGTTTCTAAGAATGTGTATGTTATGCCTGAACAGAAGAACGTTCCAAAGGAACTAGTGCTAGATCTATAAAAGGATTAGTTGCACGCTTTAGGTCTACCACTAGTAGTCGAATGCCTAGGAACTATCTTAAGTATTGTATGTGGATACCAACGGGTAGGGAGTTCATAATCCAGGATGGAAAAATGAAAGTTGTTCAATATAAACAACTAGCAACCTTTGATGAGTGTGATTTGGATTTTACCCCTAACCCCATGGAACCAAATTCAAAACGGTTTCCAAATACAAACTCATCTGTTCTTGGCAGGTTATCGAAATATGTCTTTGGATTCTCGACTCGGGTTACTCCAAGTACATGACCAAGAACTTAAAGCTGCTGATCAATTTTGTCTGGAAATTCATAGGAACTGTACGCTTTGGAAATGATCATGTAGCAGCTATTCTAGGTTATGGAGACCTTCAGTTTGGGAATTTTTTGATCACTCGAGTTTACTACGTCGAAGGGTCGAGACACAACTTGTTTTCAGTCGGGCAGTTTTGTGATGCAGATATAGAGGTTGCATTCAGGAGAAACACGGTTTTTGTTAGAAATTTGGTTGGCAATGATCTCTTAATTGGAAATCGCGGCACCAACCTATATGCTAATGACATCAATCAAATGACATATTCATCGCCAATTTGTCTTATGACAAAGGCAACCGAAACAAAGTCCTGGCTGTGGCATAGAAGATTATCCCATCTCAATTTTGACACCATCAACAAGTTAGCCAAAGACAACATCGTCAACGGACTCCCTATGTTCAAATACACCAAGGAACACTTATGTCCATCATGCGAACAAGGAAAAAGTAAAAGAGAATCATATAAACCTAAAACCGTACCTAGTTCGGAAGCAAGGTTACATATGTTGCTTATGGACTTATGTGGCCCAATGAGAGTTGAAAGCATTAATGGGAAGAAGTATATTCTTGTTATTGTTGATGACTATTCAAGATATACATGGGTTAAGTTTTTGATGTCAAAAGACGAAGCACTAGGCATCATCATCACCTTTCTGAAGTGTATTCAAGTTCTACTTTAAGCTCCAGTAAGGATTATAAGAACAGACAATGGCACAGAATTCACAAATCAGGAGTTAAGAACTTATCTTGAAGATGTTGGAATTACACATCAGACATCAGTTGTTAGAACTCCACAGCAGAATGGGGTAGTTGAAAGAAGAAATAGAACTCTTGTGGAAGCGGCTCGCACAATGCTAATTTATTATAATGCACCACTATTCTTATGGGCTGATGTTGTTGCCACTGCTTGTCTCACTCAGAATCGATCCCTAATCCATCCAAGATTCAATAAAACACCATATGAGCTTGTGAACAATCGGAAACCGAATATCTCTTATCTTCACGTGTTTTGGCGCTTTGTGCTATCCGACGAACGACAGAGAAGATCTAGGAAAGTTGAAAGCTAAGGGTGATATTGGAATCTTCATTGCATATTCAGAAAACTTGAGGGCATTCAAGGTGTATATATATATATATATATATATATATATATATATATATATATATATATATATATATATATATATATATATATATATATATATATATATATATATATATGTATATATCTATATATATATACATATGTATATATATATATATATGTACATTTATATATATATACATATGTATATATATATATATATATATATATATATATATATATATATATATATATATAAATGTATATATATATAAATGTATATATATATATATATACATTTATATATATATACATTTATATATATATATATATATATATATATATATATATATATATATACATTTATATATATATATATATATATATATATATATATATATATATATATAAATGTATATATGTATATATCTATATATATATATATATATATATATATATATATATATATATATATATATATGTATATATATATATATATATATATATATATATATATATATATATATATATATATGTATATATATATATACATTTATATATATATATATATATATATATATATATATATATATAAATGTATATATATATATTATATATATATACATATATATATATATATATATATATATATATATATATATATATATAAATGTATATATATATATATACATATATATATATATATATATATATATGTATATACATATACATATATATATATATATATATATATATATATACTAGATTTTGAAGCCCGCCCGATGGGCGGGCATGACTTATAAATATTTGTTTTTTAATAATAGATGGTGGTATATTAATTGTAATAATAAATGATTGTTAAATAGGGTTGTTTTTGTTAACTATAGTTGATTAATGTTAAATATACTTTATTAATGGTATCGTGTAGGTTCGTACAAACCTTCTTCATGTTCTTGATGAATTTTAAGTATAGTTAATGAATGTTAAGTATAGTTAATGAATGTTATTGTGTATTTTCATTTAATTTTTTTTCAAGTATTTTTATTTTAAATTCATTAAAAAAAGGTCATGTTATTGTGTAACTTCATCCAATTGCCCGATGGGTGGGCATTACTTATAAATATTTGTTGCTTAATAATAGATGGTTGTATATTATTTGTAATAATTGATGATTGTTAAATAGAGTTGATGAATGTTAACTATAGTTGATGAATGTTATGTATATTTTATGAATGTTATTTTGTAGGTTCATTGAAACCTTCTTCAAGCATTGTTATTATAAACATACAATTGATGAATGTTAACTATAGTTGATGAATGTTAAGTATAATTGATGAATGTTATTGTGTATTTTAATGTTATTATTAGTATTGTTATTTTAAACTCATTTAAAAAAGGGTCATGTTATTGTGTAGCTTCATCCAAACATTCTTCAAGTATTTTTATTATAAAATCTTCAACTAAAGGGGTCATAATTGTTGAATTTAAAGTATCCATTAAATGTTAATAAGCACAATATTCAAAATAAGAAATTTTGCAAATGTTATTTTTTAGACCGCATATACAAATTTTTACTTGATAAATTTTATGTTGGTCTGATGAATGTTAAATATGAACCATGATCCATGTACACATACCAATCTTGTTTTGATTATGAAACGATACTACTTGTAGCAATTACTTTGATTTCATTCATATTGTCGAGAGTACACATTCAAATGTTAATTGATTAACGGATGAATGTTTAGCATGACTAATTATCGAGGTGCTTGAAGCAACCTCCCATTCATTATCAAACCTTATTAACTATAGCAATGACATACATTTCAATGATATTGTTGAGAGTGCAGATACGAATGTTAACTTGATCAATGTTAATTAATGAATATTAACTATACTATGGGCGGGCATGACTTGTAAATTATATATTTTTAGTATTTGTTAATTCTTTTTTTTTTTTTTTTTTTTTTTTGTAATAGAGTTATGTTTTTTAAATGATATAATACGTATTGATATATTTTTATTAAAATTTTGAATTTTGTTAATTTTTAGTAATTGTTTTTTTTAAAGTCATATTTGAATGTTTTGTGTGTTTTATCAACCTAGGAAACGATTGTATTGAATTTTAAAATGACGTTTAGTGCAATTTGAAGCATTTTTTTTTTTTTTTTGGTTTGTGTACTATAGGACTTTTGAAAGTTATAATATATGTTTATTGTGATTAAATTTTTTTTTAGTTAGTTAAAAATTTATATGTATTTAAGTTAATATATTTGTGCAATATTAAATGGTTAATTTTTTTTAATATTTTTATTATTTTTTAGTATTTTGATTTTTTTTTTATTTGTTTTTAAGTATAATGTTGGTTAATGAATTGTGTTACGTTCTGGATGCATGCAAAAGAAATTGAGCCATCATTTTGTTACAATGCAATGATTCATATTCAGACCAAATTTTAATATACTTTAATTGTAGGCATTACACCTCTTTTATATATTCCCACACACAATCACCACATATTAACACTCACATTCACCCATTTTAACACACACATCAAATACCTTATCCTCTCTTCCAAAGATCTGGTAATCGATCATCATTTATTTATTTATTTTTTCATTTCGTAATGGTTTTATGTAACATATTTGGTAACCGATTATGTTGTGGTTTTATTTTATTATACATGCAATTAAGTATCTTTAATATTCGAATCATTTGTGTGGTAGTTTGTATATATTTTTGCATACAATCAAAACTCATGAGTACGGATCAGGTGGTGGTGCTTTTTTGTATTTTTGTTTCTTTAGAAAAAGGATCATCCCCGTTCGAATCCTCGTTGACTTTCAACTATGACATAATAAAGTTATATTGTTTGATTTTTATTTTATTTATTTATTTTTTTAATGTTTTGTGTCGATTTGTCATATGTGAGTATATGATGATTATTTTGGATGGTGTTTTGATGATTTTTGGTTATGGTGTTGATTGGTTTTTGTATCGATTGTGAAGTTGAATTTTTTATTTATTTATTTTTTTCCGTGTGTATTGAGTTATATTATGGTTGTTGTGATTTATATTGTTGTTGTTATTTTTTTGTTGTGATATAGGATTAGGAAGTGATGGTGTTATGTTTTATGTTTGATTTTGTGTTTGTTTATGGTATATGATTATATTGATATTCAAGTATTGATGTTTAGTTTAGTGATGTTATATGTGGGTTGTTGTGATGTTTGTGTTTGTTTTTTGTATTCTAGAATATATATATGTAATGTAGTTTTGTTTTTTCGTTGTAATTAAGTCAGTTTTGAATTTTGGCATAAGAAATTTGTTATGATTAACTTATCATGTTAGAATCGTATATTATTTTGGATGCCGTATATCAAATGATTTTTTTTGTTGGTGTAAGTGTGTAGGTTATACGATACTACATGTTATTATTTTCAGGTTATCTTGTTTGGTCTTGTATATATTCATAATTTGAGATTGTTGTTTTATAGCTTTAGTTGGAGTTTTGTTATTTATTGTTAGTTTCATTCAAGTCTGGTAGTTAACCTGTTAGATTGCAGCGCTGCACCAATATAACTGCTCATAACAGTTTATTTTCATGGTCATTTGTTTTATTTGCTTGATGTTTGGGTTAGAAAATAGTTTGTAGTATCATTTTTTTGTCGATCTCATTTTAGAGCTTAACAACCAGGTTATTTTCTGTTTGCAAATGACTTGTTTAAGTCTAATTGACTGGTTGTTTTATGGCGGATGATTAAGTTTTTAAAATTGGTACGTGAGGTGGGGGAGGAGTGGGCATGTGATTTTAGATTCATTTTTAAAATTTAAATATAGTTATCCATTTAATTTTATAAACTTTTTATAAGTTTAAAATAAGGATTTGGTTTCAATATTCGTTAGTTGGATAAGTTTGACATAAAGTTACGGTAGGTCATGTTACATTTGGCTTCAAACATATTTTGAAACTGTATTTTTAATTAATTGATATTGAAATGACCATTCTTATTTTTGAAATGCTCATTTTGTGTTTTTTTATATGGTACACACATTCATGCACCAACAACTTTAGCCATATAAGCGCTGATAATAAGCTTCATATACATTATGCCATTTCACCATTGACATAATAAATCAGTCACATCTTTTCGATTTGAAGTTATTAGAAATTGTCGCATTTAATTATTAAAGTAGTAACGTATTTTGAAAATTTGTTTAGTTTGCATTAAAATCCAAAAAATTGAGAGTAAAATGATAAAACATTTTGTAATGTGTTTGTTACCTCAATTGTTGTTTTAGTAATATAATTTTTCTTTGTGTGTAGAAATATGGTTGGTGAATTTGTAGTAAGGCTAAACAGAGACACGTATCCCGATTCTCAGGTATTTTGTTGGATACAATTTCATATATATAATGAATTTCATATATAATTATTTATTAATACTTTAATGGAATTGTCGCAGGAACTACCATGGGTGTATGCTGATGAGGGTTTTAATGGTAATAGGGATATGTATGTTACAAGTGCAGGTGGTGTTAGATTCAGAGTTAGAGTTGTAACTAAAAGGAATGGGTCGATGATCGTAACTGGTCCAAGATGGAGGGAGTTTCTTTGGTAAATGTTAATGAAGATGTTCAACTATTGCATTTTGTGGAAGAAGGGGAGGACTCTTACTTTGTCACTGGATACAATTGGGATGGAACTGAATTTGCTGGATACAATATGATTGTTGGTCGTTTTCCAAGGTTTATGTCTAATGTAACTCCTTACTTAGATGTTCGCCAGGTAATTGTATATTTTAGATTAATTTTTTGTTTTTTAGATTGTGATTTATTTATTAAATAGTTTATTTTGTGGAAAAATGATTATAATTTATGTGGTATATATAAACGGCAGAGATTACCACTTGAATTTCTGGAAGGGTTAGGCAATGAGGGAGAAATAACTGTTAAGGGCAATGGAATTAATTTTGTTGTGAATGTTAGAAGTGTTCGTGTTGGAGGAGGAAATGGACCACGTATGTATGAAATTGATATGGAAGACTGGATTGGTGTCGAAGAGAATTTGGAATTGGAACCTGGAATGATTGTTATTTTCACAAGAAAACGTGCAAACAAAATATTGTTAACAGGTTTTTCAGTTAATGGACATTTAACTACTGATGCACATTTCAAAGGAGCGACACGGTTGTTAAGGATTCAGCCTCCATTGCAGCCAGCTGAAAGAGGTTTGTATAATTATTAGTTTGTGAATACATATGTTAATTGTTAATTAATATTTGAAATAATATGTGAAGTAGTTTTTTACATTAAACCATTTGTATTTTGTTTTATTTGAAGATGATGATCGAATGAAACATGTATGCCAGTGGCGTTTTCACCGGGACCACTTCTTTGAAGTAAATTCATTCTATAAGTATTTTTCAGTCATCTACGTAAGGGAAATACTTGTAAGTATTTAAGTGTAATTGTTTGATTGATTTGTTTTTAAAATTGTGAGACGTATATTTATTTTTTTATTATATATAAATGCAGGCCATCCCGGCAAAGTTCCTTAAGAATCGTGAATTCCACACATTTAGTAAGGTTCTTATGAAGTATGAGCATATTGAGTACTTAATGACGATGGAGATGGTATTTCATGCTGAAAATCATTCAAGGATCAATCATATTAATGTTTTAGGACCATGGAGGCAGTTTGGTGAGCAAGTTGGATTTGCATATGACAAATTGATAAGGTTTAAGTTTATGCACGTAATTGAAGATTTGGAAGCGGCTGCCGATGAGGATACTCATTATCCTGTATTTCATCTTTGTTAAGTTTTAGAAGATGCTGACTTTGAAATTATCTAGTAATGTCTGACAAGTCGGTTAGTTATTTTGCGTTTGTATAACTAATGTTTTAATTATTTTGGTTTGATGATGACGTCTTTAAACTGTTTGTGTATTGTAAAAAATGATGTATGTAGTAGTGTTAAATGGATGCTGGAAATTGTTAATTAGCAGCAACTAATGTAAGTGTTTTTCATTTTTATTGTTTCATTGTATTAGGTACTGAGTTTAGTTCCACATAACTTGGATTTGGTACTAATTTTAGTACTACTACAGAATCTGTCGTAAGGGGTGTTTGCTTTCTGAAGTAAAGTGGCTTTATATAAGAGCATAAAGGTAACTTGGCAAGTAATAGCCAAGTGGCTGCTAAATAATTGCCAATAATAGTCCTAATAAGTTGTCATCCGCCCCTAATAACAGCGAATAACAACCCCTAATAAAGAGCCATCCAAACATCCCCTAATAACAACCAATGGTTGCTGAAATATGCAATTTGGCTGTTGAATTGCGGTTGAATAACAACCAATAACAGCCGCTAATAAGACGTCATCCGCCACTAATAACAGCCAGTAATGGCCCCTTATAAGACGCCATCCAAACATAAACAGCTGCTGAATAACAGCCAATAAAAGCCGCTCATAAGACGCCATTGAAACTGCTAATTTGATTAAGAATAACAAACTACCTACTTTTAAATGCTTATTTGGTAAAACTTACATTGTTTCAGCAATTTACTCTAAAGAAACAACATATAAGCATCCATACAGTGTGCAATTAATTTAAATTAAGAAATGAAACGGAAAAAACTTATTAATAAATGTACTGTTGTTTATTTTTTTTTTGATTATTAAATTCTAAGTAAAGCTTCTTTATAGACGACATTCGTTGTTGAATTGGCGTAATTACCTTCTTCATCACAACATAAAATTTTTAATCCTTTTTTGTTGTGACTCTTGATACTGCTACGTAGAGTTGACCATGAGAGAATACTGGTCTTTGAAGAAACAATCCCACTTGTGTTAGAGTTTGTCCTTGGCTTTTGTTGATAGTCATTGCAAAACACAATGAAACTGGAAATTGCCTACGGTTTATTTTAAAAGGCATCTTATTATCAGAAGGACTTAAAACCATTCTTGGTATCGCGCAAATATCTCCAACACAACCGCCTGAAATCATCTTTGCTTCAATTGCGTTTATACCTATCCTTTGAACTTGTAACCTTGTACCGTTGCATAATCCTCCTCTTTGGTCTATGTTTCTCATACACATGATTGGAGCGCCTATTTTTAATTTTCGAGAATGTTGTGGTAGACCAGCAATTCGGATGTTATTAAGAAAATCATCGGTGTATAGTGCTTCATTAAAATCTGCATCCATATCAATAACACCTACAGAGTCTGAACTGTCGTATGTCTTTTCTTCTCCAGGTAGTAGCTTGAGCATGCGATCGTTTACCATATCCACCAGCTCATGTATTGGTGCAAGAATTGATTTTTCTTGGAAGAATTTAGGATTGTAAAGGTTGTTTTTCAGATCTGGGTATGTTTCTTCAATAATCTTACCAATATGATCATCAGAATCCGGGATCAACATATCTTCAGGGAATTCAACAGGTGCTTCACCGTCATTTTTTCCTCCTATTTTTCCATTTCCAATATCCAATATCCAATCAGCAAAATCTTGTATTTCTTTTCTTTCTGAAGTGTTTGAACCCTTTTCTAGTCTCTTGTTAATAGTCAATTCCATGACTTTGCAATGTTGCCACAAGTATGAAGAATTTATTGACGCATGCACGACATCATGTCTAGATCCATTTGTAACAACCGGTAATATTTGACGGAAATCTCCTCCAAAAAGTACTACTTTACCTCCGAAAACCTGTTCTGAAGCTTCAAATGTATCTGTCCTTATAATGTCTCGCAATGTCCTATCAAATGCTTCATAACAGTGCCTATGTGTCATTGGGGCCTCATCCCAAATTATCAATTTACACATACGGATTAAATCAGCCAAGTCACTATCTCCTGTAATATGACACATGGAATCATCCATGATGTTTATAGGAATAGCAAACCTAGAATGTGCTGTTCTTCCATCTTCTAACAAAAGTGATGCGATACCCCTTGATGCAACATTTAACACTATTTCACCTCTTGATCTTAGTGCGGCAGATAATGTTTTGTAAAGATATGTTTTACCTGTTCCACCATATCCATAAACAAAGAACATTCCTCCGTTGTCTTGATGAACAGCTTCCATCACAATTTGATATATGCTTTTCTGTTCATTGGTAAGATTTTTGTAGAGATGTTCATGTTGTCTTCTTAACTCATCTTTGTCGTATTTCAGCTCATCATACACCAATCTGTTGTAAACGGCCATTGTCATCAATTCATTTGGTAACGGCATGTTTGGAATTTGTTTTAAGCTTTTGTTGTTACATAGGAGCATGTGCTCAATATATGTTAAACATATATTCTTTTTCTCTTCATCTGTGAGGATTAAATCTGGAAAAAAATTAAAAAATAAATGTCAATTGACAGTTGATAATTTACAAACTCTTTGCAATTATATTTTTTTAATGTTATTGTGAATGCATAATTATGTATTTACAAAATTTCTATGCAAGAGTTTATATATTTAATTCAATACCTGGATCATTTCTTTTTTTCCGTTCGATACTTTCAACATCAGATGCCAACACTTCCCATGTTTTGTTATAAACAACCTCTGGCCTTGACATGCTATCTGTCATAAGCAGCATAACATAAAATTTACGTAAGTAATTTCCAGAATCCCACAAGCTTGCTTCCATTAAACCGTCAATATACTCCTTATCATCTTCTAAAAGACCACGTGCTAGACAAGCGTCTTTATATGTCGGATATACAACATCTTCATAAGTCTTGAAATCAATCCAATCTCTAGCTCCCTTAACCTTGTTAAGCAATATCCATAAATAAAATAATTCTCCATATGAAGGAGGTACATGATGTACACGGCCAATTGCTATTCCTTTTTGTCTTTTTGCCCAAATTCTTTCTTCTTGCTTCCATACATAATGCTTTGGAAACTCATGGTAAAGTAGGTCTTTTGCATCTGTGTTTTCTTTGTTGTAATCCATCCACGCAACAAACTTTGTTTCATTAATAGATGCTTTTTCCAATGCAAAATCAATACTTTCTGTGGCCTCAAATATTACAGATTGTTCTCCTTCTAAGTGAAACGGTAATCTTTCAATGGGGGGAACCTGTAGTGTACGTCAAATCCATAGATTCTCCATGCAGCATCGCATGCTGAAAGATACCTACAATCGTAATATTCTTTTATTTCATCAACGTCTGTATCTTCCAATCCTACTGTCGATCTGTCCGGTCCCTTATTAATATATTTGAATAAATATTTAATTGAGCCGACTTGGTTGCACCATTCAACATTAATATGTGATTGGAATTTTCTTAGCAAGCCCGGATTATATGGTACGACATATCCGTTGTCCAATTTAGATCCGTTTTTCTTTATTGTGCTTCCGTCATTTCGTCATTTATAAATCGCATACCCACTTTCATCTATGAATGTTTGGTCGTTAAACTGTTTTGGGAACTTCTTTGTACACTTGTTCTTGACTGTGCATGGACAACTTGGATTTTGCGCCCCACACGGACCATGCATCATGTGGTCTGTAACGATTTTATACAATTCCGGATCTTCATTTTTGTCTGGTATTTCTGCCGTTATAATACGGTCAATCTGTGATGGTTGTTTTATTTTATCTTCATCTTCCAAAAATAGTAGAATGTGTGCATGAGGAAGCCCTCTCTTTTGGAATTCAACTGTGTAAACAGCTGCAAGAAAAACATTATTTAATTTATATTGAATGTTTTACTGTTAGTAATTTACTAATCATGATTGAAATGTTAATTTGTAAAGTATTTACCTCCTTTAAGATGGCCAAAGTAATGCTTATCTTTGAATTCCTTCATTAGACTATCAAGTTTTTGTTTAAAAACTCGTGTAATTGCATCAGGTCTGTCTTCAGATTTCAACTCCCTTTCAACCACAAAACGTTGAATCTCTGGCCAATTTGGGTTGCATGTGAATGTTATGAAAAGATCCGGGTATCCATAAACTTTACAAATTGTCATTGCATCTAAATAGTTTTGCATCATATATCTTGGACTACCTGTAAATGATGATGGCAAGACAACTTTTTTTCCTCTTAGCTTGATTCCAGAATTTTCATCTTCTGCTAATTTTGCTAATCTTGCAAATGTCTCAGATCTTAGGTCGTTTTGTTGGTTTTTAATGTACAACATCCTTTCAGATTCAACCATTGTGTATGCATCGACAATAAATTGTTGACATAGCCTTCGTGCATTTAGTACCATTGAGAAGATATTTGGTCTTTCTTGCAAACGGTATGCAAAATATTCTCTCATTGTTACTCTTGTCTTCTTATTTGTTGTTGTTTTGTCTGTTATTCCAAAGTGATATATGTCGGTCCGATAACCATCTTCGGCATATGGGAACAACAATGGGTATTGTAGTGCTAGGTACGAAGGGTGCAACTCACTAATTCGTCTAAGTCCTCCTTCTTGCATGTGAAGAATTATGTCTCTCTTATTAGTTGCTGTATCGAAGTCTCCAACAATTAGTGCAGCTACCTCGTCTACCATTGGGAGATTATAATCTCTTCCATCACGTTCTCTTGTACCAATTAGTCTTAACTTATATCTATTTTCTTCCGGTTCTTTTACAAATTGTTCACCTGCCATTCTGAATTGCGACACTAATGGATTTATTTGATCAAGCATGTCACATAAATCAACTGTTAACTGGTGATCAATGATATTGTTTGTTGTGGAAGATGACGTTTCGTTGTTGTATGTAAAAATCAACATAAGACAAGTTTATTATATTTTTATATGAATGTAATAATTTTTATAAATTTAGTAATTTGATTGTGGGATTAAAAATATGAATTATTTTAGAGTTGTTACCTGACACTGTCAATCCTGTGTTGGATCTCGTTTTTTTTTATCATAAATATATTGTTGTGCGAACTTTGGTGTTTTTCCTTGTTCTGGCAACAGAGTACCCATTCTGTGGTAATTTTGTCCTTGAATCCGGTAACAATATGGACCTCGTCCGTCAGTGACTGACATGTCTTGTTTTGCCCCAATAGATGTGAATGCAAACATTGAATTATAGCGCCTGATATTATCGATGAACGTAGCACTTTTTGGATGGTGTCCATTAATAAGTTCCATCAATAGTTTGGGTGGCTGGTCCACCTCATCTCCTAACTTTATTTTGCCTCGACCGCAACAGAGTGAATATTCTTGTGTTGTTGAATGTGTATTACCTACCATGCTTTCTGCGTTCCATAATAATGCGTGGCACGATTCACATTCAAAAACAGGATCTCCTAGGTCAATATAATCTGAGTTTAAAAAGAAAACAACAATATACAGAGGCGTTAATTTACATAATACGATATTTCAGTATGTTTTAAAATAAAAAGTGTTGTGTTGTTACTTTTTGATATCCTAACAAATGAATCTCGATGTGTCACATCTCCATTATTTACATACGTCTTACTATTAGCTTGTTGATGAGTGTGTAAATACTCATCATTTCTGTTATATTTAAACTGCAAAAACATATAAAAACACACAGGAATGCCTTAAAATACATAAAATATCCCTGGATTGTGTTTTTATGCAAAAGGATTGAAAAACTGATGAAAAACAAAACATTTTACATAATTTACAGTTTCAGTCCCTGAACTTTGAAAAATTGGCAAAACTAGTCCCTGGTAAATCAAAACATGCAAAATATCATCAAAGGTCCTTAGGGATTCATAAGTTGTCAAGAAAAGTCCTTTAAAGTTTAAAAATTGCAAAATGGAAACTTTGGTCCCTCAAGTTTGAAAAGTGTCAAAATTAGTCCCTAAGGTTTTAAAAATAAGAAAATAATAAAAATAAACCTTATACTATTCTAAATTGACAAAATTGGTCCTTATGATAACTTTTGAGAAGTTACAAGTTAAACCCTTTAAAAATCAGAAAATTACAGGTTTGGTCCCTGGAGTTTGTGGAATTGGCAGAAAAGGTCCCCGGAAATATTAAAATGAAAAATATACATTCATGGTCCTTGGGGTATTCAAGTATGGCATGTATGGTCCCTTATGATAAACTTTGTAAAATTACACAACAGCCCCTCAACTTTCACCAAATTACATTTTTGGTCCTTGTGTAATAACTAAAACCAACCGGCCCTTTTTATTATTTAAACCCCAAACCAAACTAAGCCTACCCCATCCCACCCACCTATTCCCAAAGCCCAAAAGCAAGCCCAGTCCACTTTTTTTTAAATAATACGGGCGTTGACCTGTTGACCTCTCCCAAACCACCATCACTGTTCACCTTCCCTCCCAATACCACCACCTCCACACAGACCACCATACCAGGGGGTATTGTGCCACCTTGCACCTCCACCTCACCAATACAACTCACCACCAACTCCCTTCCACCACCCTACACCTAACCCTGCTCCATTTAATGCTGTTTTCACAGTTTTTCCCTCCAAAACTAGTTCCACTCCTCTGTTTTCCATCCTAAGCCCCAACTTGCATAAAAAATATCTCAATTGTCTCTCTGCCACCTCCTAATACTCCCAAGAAGCTTTAATTGAAACAAAACTGCTTCTATCCACGTGTTTTAATTTTGGCGCCAAAATGCCAAATGGACGGTTTTGATGATAGAGTTGAATTCAAAGGCTGAGATGTGATGGGATTTGCTCAGAGGTCGACAAGGAAGCTTTTTAGTCTATAAAGAAGAGGAGGGAAGCAATGTGGAAGATATCTAGTTTTAATTTTTAATAATGTATGTCGATTAATCAAGTTTTCAATTTCCAGTGTTTGTTCAAGCTTTCTAGTTAACTTTTCAGTCAATTCAGTGTAACCTTTACTCTTTTTAATAATAAATTTCAAGTTTCATGTATAATTTTCAAGTATGCAAATCTTCTTTTTGCTCAAAAATATCATATAGCTTAGTTGTTGTTTACAGTGGAACATAAGGATCAAATAAGCTCACTTAAGCTCCCATGAAGCTTTATAAAGGCTTCTAGTAACTTAAAACTCAGTTTAGCTAACAAAACTCAAAATTACAAAGTTGGTCAACAATAGTCAAACTGTGGGATTTGGATGTGCTTTTGGGAATTTAGATCAATAATGGAAGCAAGTAGCTTTGGAAACATGGTTTAGATCCTCAGGGGAGGAAATAGGATTGGTACTAAGTTCTTGGTTCTCAGTTGTGGTCTAAACTCAAGATTGTAAGCATATTTCTTGATTTTTGGCATAACCTTTACTTGATCTTATTTTACTATAATCTTTCTGTTTTCATGATTAATTGTTAGTTGTTAGTGATAATATAGTGTAATATTGATAGCTTATGTGTTGAAAATCATAGTTGCTAGTTGTTAAAATTAGACAGTCAAATTAGCTTAAGTGTGATAAGTAGTTAAAAGTTGTTAATTGCTGTCTAATTGTGTTTATCTGATCCTATATCATCATAATCAAGTGATTGAACTCAGTTTCATGTGCTAATTCAGTGTAATACAACACTAATCAAAAAATTACCCTTGCTAAGGAGTGTTTGGATCAAGCTGTTTCACTGGGTATATGCCTGTTATTGTGCTTAAATCTTGTTGCTGCATGTTTATTTAAATCAATATAGTCCAGTTCAGTCATCATAATTAGGTCTTATTAGTAGGAAAGTCAAAATTAGTTGTAATCCTATCTATCTGTTAAACTGTTAAGTAATTTAGGTCCATAATCATCATTCTAGCTTAGAATCTGATAACCTAGCTTAATTTCACCATATCATAGCTTAAGATAACATAATCAGTTAATAAATTAAGATTCAAGCTCACTTTAGTCAACATATTGGTTTAATATAAAAAGTCAAATTGCAGTCACATAATTTTTGAATAAACTTTGGAATTTTATTGTGATCTTGTTATTTGATACTAGGATCTGAGCTTGTAGGATAATTAAGTCTTGTTGCTAATCTGTATGTTACTATTTTTAATAATTTTTATTTAGCTGATTAGAGTGCTTATCTAGTGCTTAATTTTAAGTGGTTCTTCACAAACCTCCCCTGTACACAGATTTGAGACCCACTTTCACAAGCTTTCATTAGCTTGATTAGTGAGTATTAGTCTGTGTATTTTGGTCCTTTGTGATGCCCTTGTGGCTAGTCACTTGAGTGAGTGCTTATTTGCCCTTTGATTGCTTATCTAAACTGCTTATCTTGCTTAACTTGTGCATTAAATCAAACATATCACTGGTTACTCAGTGAAATCAAGCAACTTCACAAGCCCATCATAAGCTCATCACTGAGCTTTGGCTTGTGAACTTTGGTTCATTAAGTAGCTAAGCAACCCATCTTCACAGTTCAAGCTTCATATTTCACTCACAAGCCCTTTCAATAGGGCTGCAATCAGCTTGAAGCTTGTCCATTCACCCAGCATACACTGGTGAACCAGTCAACCCACCCAACTTCATAAGCTCTTTTTGAGCTCACTAGTGGGCCCTACTTGTCAACCTTTGTACATTTCAACCCCCCTCCTACCAGAGTTGACCTTTTGAACCTTTGTTTGGCCCCTAGGCTAGTGGACCCCACCTACATTTAGTCCAAAAGGTTGTCTCAAATCTGTCTCAGCAACATCAACAAGCAAGTGCTTATTGTTGTTGTGTGGCTTATTTATCTGCTTATTTGATATAATCTCACTCAAACTAGTTCACATAAGTCAGAGAGATAAGCTTTTGCCCTTGTGGACCCCACATTAGACCATTTGTGCTTAAATCCATCCACAGTCAACAAAAGTCAACTGTGTGGTCTAATAAGCACTCATAGTGCTTATTTTGAGTTTATAAATTGTTTTCCTTTATTAAAGTTTCTTAATTTAAGTATTTAATTAGTTTTGTAAAAGAAAAACAAGAAAAAACCAAACTTAATTATAGTGATAGCTTCTATTTAATAGAAATTATCTATTTAATTTTCCTTTTAGCTTAATTATAAGCACTTCTGCTATTTTATATTTTTATTAAATCTCTTATATATTAAAGTAATTTTATAAATTTTTCCAGATTTTTATTTTGTCATCTAGTGTTATTTAGAATTAATATTAGTTTATTTAATAATTAAATAATAAATAAGAATTAAATAGCATAATTAATTTTTATAAGGTAACACCTATATTTTATATTTTTCCTAGCTTCTATAAGTCATAAAATAATTTTAGAAATTTTCTTGTGATTTATACTGTTCATTTACTAGTTTTCATAATTTAATTATTTTAATTAGATATTAATTAATAAATAGAATAATAATTAGTAAATTAGATTAAAAATACATAATATAAAGTTTTAATAATTTTTTAGGATTCCTATGATGGTTAATTAGATATATAAAATTTTTCATAATTATCTAAGTCTTTTTAGTAATTATAAATAAGTTAATCAATATAATTAGTTAAATAATAATTAAATAATAATTAATTGATAATAAATAGATAAATAGTGTGAAAAATATAATTTTAATTTTAAAATAAGTTTTATAATATTTTAGATTTTTAGAAATTTTAATTTTAATTTTCTAGACTTATTTTACATTATTAGTTAATTATTAAATAATTAATAATAGTTATTAAAAATAATTAATTAAATAGTTATTAATATGAAAATAAATATTTTAAAGTTTATTTAATTTGCATTTAAGCCCCTAAGGCTTGCAAAATCCAACTATTGTTAAAGTTGTTTTTGTTTACGTTTAATTAATAAACGTTTACGTTTTCCAGTTCCTTTTTCACTTGTACTTATCTGATTTCACGTATTAGTTGATATAGCTTATTAAAGCTATTCACTCTTATATTTCAGTAGTACAGTCACTTAAACCCTTTTCCTGTTCAATTCACCTGATCTCAAAGTCGTTTTATTTCAGATTTCACATCTCGTTGGGATCTAACGATCCGGGGAAACACTAAACTCACCGGAGTATTGGCCTAAGTTGTTTGACTTGTTGACCATAACTTGGTTGATATTATCTGACTGTTTCACGCCAATCAAAATTTGGCGCCGCTGCCGGGGAGGTGTGCTGCATATTACGACTTTTTGAAATATCTGTAAGTTTGAATTTTCACACTTTGTTATATATCATCTTTTTGTTCATATTTTATTTTCTATTTCTAGTTTCCCGTCACTCTAAGGATTCTTAGATTCGTCTCTTGTGCATGCGCACTCGTTCTTCTAGGTCAACAAGCCCTTTACGTGAGCTTGTCAGAATTCCTCGAAGACGCCGTAGACGTTCTGCCCCAACAGCCGTATCTGAGGAACGTGCTGTTTCACCTAAGAAAGTTATCATGGCGGAAGACCGTCCGATGAATGAGCTTCTCCAAGCACCCATTGAGGGTTACGGAGACGCTATTGTTGTCCCAGCCATTGTGGCTGAATACTTTGAGCTCAAAACCGGGTTACTAAATCTAGTAACTTCAAGCCAATTTTATGGTTTTGAGAGGGATGATCCCCATGCTCATATTCGATGGTTTAATAAAATTACTTCTACCATCAAATACAAGAACGTCCCTTCCGAAGCAGTCAAACTTCTTTTTTTCCCATTTTCTCTTGAGGGAGCAGCCCGGATTTGGCTGGAAAAACAACCTCCTCGTTCCATAACATCATGGGAAGATTTAGTTACCAAATTTGTAAACGAATTTTTTCCCCCGTCCAGAATGACAAGTCTTAAAAATGAAATCATCAAATTTACTCAAAGGTTTGATGAATCGTTTGGTGACGCTTGGGATCGTTTCAAAGAATTGCTTCGTCGATGTCCTCATCATGGTTTCACTGAATTAATGCAAATTGACACGTTTTATAATGGTGTGAGTCAATCTGACCAAGATTTTCTCAATGCCTCCGCGGGAGGTAATTTTTTGAGCAAAACCACAAAAGAAGCTTTAGAAATCATTGAAAATAAGTCCAAAGTCCGCACTACACGCACAAAACCATATAACTCCCAAGTGAGTGCTGGTCCTTCTACTTCATCGCCCGTGAGTACTTCTAGCATCGATGCTAAGATAGATAAACTCACGGACGCCATTCAAGCTTTGGTTATCTCAAACTAGAACAAAGTCACTTTCACACAAAACCCTTCACATGCTGAAGTAAAAAAAAGTGGAAGTCTGTGTCACTTGTGGTGGCCCACATGCTTACTACAATTGTACTGCCACCGATGGTAGTCCTTTTGAAGCCAATGCCTTAGCCGGTACTACAAATCAGGGGGTAATCAATATCGTCCTCAAATTGAACCAAGTTACCGTGCTAACACACATATGGGACCACCCGGGTTTAATCGAAACCCAAATTTGCAAAACAGAAACCAGAACCAACCACGAATGAACCAAGGTTATCAAAACCAAGGGAATTTCCATCCTGGACAGAATCAAGGTTTCCACAATCAGGGAAACTTTAACAGAAACAATTTCAACCCCGGAAATCATTTTCAGGGAAATGGTAATCCAAATCAAGGGAATTTTCAGCCACAACAAGGTTATAATCAAAATAACCGTGTCCAAAATTTCCCTAACCAAACACAAGCCATTCTCCCAGCTCCACAACCATCATCCGATGAGTTGTTAAAGCAGTTCATGAAAACTCAAGAAGAGACAAACAGGTTGTTGGTCAGCCAGATTTCGGAAATCAAGAAATCTTTAAATGAACAACCCTCGGGCTCTGGAAAACTTCCGAGCAACACGATCGCAAACCCGAGGGGCGATGAAAAGGCGATCACGACCAGGAGCGGAGTTTCATATGATGGACCTACTGTTCCCACTACCCCTTCTTCTTCTTCTCCCAAGGTAGTGGAAAATAACGTCGAGGTAAATAAGGACGAAGTGCTTCCTACTCATAAGGGAGGTACCCAAGACGTCCCACCTCATGTTGTCCCGAAACCCAAACCAAAACCTAGAGTTGTTTTTGAACCAAATGATATTCCAGTTGAAACACCTCAGTCCAAACCTTCTACCTCCTCTATTCCTTACCCCTCACGCTTGAGTGAACAAAAGCTCCGTGAAAAAGCTATTCACCAGATGGATAAATTCTTTCAAATCTTCCAAGATTTGCATTTTGACATTAGCTTTGCGGATGCTATTATTCTAATGCCCAAATTTGCATCGACAATCAAACACTTGTTAAGCAACAAGGAGAAACTGTTTTAAATGGCAAAGACTCCCTTGAATGAGAACTGCTCAGCAGTTCTTTTAAAGAAGCTTCCCGAGAAGCTGGGAGATCCTGGAAAATTTCTAATACCATGTGTATTTCCGGGAATGGTTGATTGCTATGCCTTGGCCGATCTTGGTACAAGTATCAACCTAATGCCATACTCAGTTTGGAAGAAACTTTCTCTTCCTGATCTTACTCCTACCTGAATGACTTTAGAGCTTGCAGACCGATCAATATCTCGTCCTCTCGGCATTGCCGAGGACGTGTTTGTGAAGGTAGGAGAATTTCATCTCCCCGCTGACTTTGTAGTGGTTGATTTTGATGCCGATCAAAGGGTACCTCTCATTGTTGGGAGGGGTTTCCTTAGAACGGGCCGTGCTCTTATCGATGTATTTGAGCAAGAAATCACTCTTCGTGTGGGTAATGAAGCTGTTACATTTAACCTCGATCAAACATCGAGGTACTCCTCCAATTATGATTCTGAAGCAGTTAATCAAATAGATATCATAGACATTGCTTCGGAGGAGTATTCTCAAGAGTTTCTTGGTTGTTCTCATAATTCTGTGAGTGGGGATGCCACTCCATCATCTGAACCTATCATTTCCGACTCTTCCCCTTCTCTCACTCCGTTTGAGGGAAGTGATTTCCTTTTGGAAGAGGTCGAGGCTTTTCTCAAAAGTGATTCAGTTCCATCGGGAATTGATAACACTGAGATTGATCTGGAGGGAGATATTCTTCTCCTTGAGAGATTGCTAAACCAAGACAATTCTCCTCCACTCCCTCCCGTACAACTTCATAATCAGGAAATCAAATATGTTGAGGAAACTGATGATTTTCCTGAGGTCGAACTCAAGGACTTACCTCCTCATCTTGAATACGCATTCTTGGAGGGTGATGATAAATTACCCGTCATTATTGCTAAATGTTTAAGTGTTGAGGAGAAGAGTGCTATCATAAAGGTCTTGAAGTCAAACAAGCAAGCAATTGCTTGGAAACTCTCCGATATTAAGGGTATTAACCGAGATTTTTGTACACACAAAATCTTGATGGAGGATGACTTCAAGCCTGCAGTGCAACATCAAAGAAGAGTAAATCCAAAAATCCATGATGTGATTAAACAAGAGGTTCTTAAGCTTCTTGATGCAGGATTGATTTACCCTATCTCTGACAGTCCATGGGTTAGTCCCATTCATTGCGTCCCAAAAAAGGGTGGCATTACTGTTGTCACTAATGAGGAAAATGAGTTGATTCCAACTCGGCTGGTTACCGGATGGCGTGTTTGCATTGACTATCGTAAGTTAAATGACGCCACCCGCAAAGACCACTTTCCGCTGCCCTTTATGGACCAGATGCTTGAGAGATTAGCAGGGAACGAGTACTATTGTTTCCTTGATGGTTTCTCAGGATACTTCCAAATCCCCATTGATCCATCGGATCAAGAAAAGACTACCTTTACATGCCCTTATGGAACCTTTGCTTATAAACGTATGCCTTTTGGCTTATGTAATGCTCCAGGTACGTTCCAGAGGTGCATGATGGCTATATTTATCGACATGATCGGTAAAACTATGGAGGTCTTTATGGATGACTTTTCGGTCATTGGGGATTCATTCCAAACATGTCTCACCAATTTAGAAAAAATGTTGAAAAGGTGTAAAGACACCAATCTATGTCTAAATTGGGAAAAGAGTCACTTTATGGTCAAAGAGGGCATTGTCCTCGGCCATAAGATTTCCAAGAATGGGATTGAGGGCATTGTACTCATCACTTGTTTTAATAATGATTTATGCCTAACCATTCTTGTTTTTTCTCTAAGCCTTTCTGACTTGCGTTTACATGATTGTGTAAATGATTGGTTGCATTCAACATTAGTTGTTGCATCTGTTTTTGTTGTATTTTTAGGCGGCCTCCCCGGACGCCGAGGAACTACATCAATGTTCATACATGCTATAAAATTAACAAATTAAATTTGTAATAATATACATATATGTATTTGGATCATGTTATTTCATAAATAGATATACAAAACAAATATTCAATGGGTATCTTACTTGAAGTTCCGACGGTTGATGTATTTTCCATTGGTTTCTTGCCAGGGCAATGTATCATTATATCATTATTGAGAACTATCAGAAAGATTTGAATATATATTCATTAAATATACATTATTCATGAATATATAGCAAGATGCTAATATATATAAAACTTATCACATGTCGACTAACTGTGCTCATAACAGGTAAATCAAGAATTAGCTAACAAATTCAGTTAAACTTTATTCTTCTAAATGAAATTTAGATCATTCTTTATACAAACAGGTCTTGGACAAAAGTGTTTTATGTCATCCTAAATGTCCCAAAGAAAGAATTACCCATTTAGACCCAAAAGTGTAGGTTATTGTTAACTTTAGTTGGTGCTTATTTTGAAGAGTTCAGAAATTTTTATCGTTATTGTTTGACTTTATTTTGGTTCTATGAGCATCGAGATTAATTAGCATCCATTGTTACGCCTTCCATAAACGAAACCTTGAATCAATAATGCAATATGTAGGTGGGTGACGTAGGTCTATTATGTAAATGAATCGATTCAGAATATGATTGTTTTATACAGGTCAAGTTTCATTTAATTGTGTACTGATACGAAAGCGTTTCATGTTTAAAAAAGTATAAATATAAAATACTACTGCAAGCATTGGTATATATAGTTGATTTAAGGTTCTAGTTTACCTTGCACTGAATTTTGGGAAACAAGTAACAGCACCAATTAGGGTTACATAAATAAGCGCAAACAGAAACATAAAATTAGCTGTAAAAGCGTCTATAAATATCTTACTTGAAGTTGAATCTGTTGATGTGTTTTCCGTTGGACGTCTTCCTGACCGCCGAATGGATACATCATTACTATCAACTGTTACAAAATCAAACATATATATACATAAAATACTTATTTGAAAACTTTAAGATGAACAAAAATATATTTTTTTTTATATAATTGAGTACCTGTTTGTGTTGGATACATCAATGGTCGTCCTCTTGGTTTTGTTGGTTTGATTGGTAATTCAGATATAGTATTATGTGAAGCCATGTTCTTGTATGGTTGTTTTGAGATGAAAGCAGCTGCAGATGTAAAATTTATTTGCCAGGATATTTTTAACCTTTTAAATTGTTATTTAAAAGATAAACGTATTTGGGTATTATTTTATATACATCCGCCACTCTTAATGTGAAAGAGAATGCTTCGAGACATCCCATGCATAATGTGAAAGATTCCACTTTTTGTTTTTTCTTTACAATATGAAACATATAAAAGTTAGTTTGTGTTGCTGATTTTACTTGTTACGAATTATAGTGAAATAATGGTCAGTCCAACCAAGTATAAATTATCCCAATCTCTTGATATGATTTCAGTGAAATAATGTGTAGTAAAAACACAGGTGTAGTGTTGCATCCATCAACCATAATTTTGTTGGCCATCCGTTGTTATGCCTTCCATAAACGAAACCTTGAATCAATAATGCAATATGAAGGTGGGTGAGGTAGGTCTATTATGTAAATGAATCGATTCAGAATATGATTGTTTTATACAGGTCAAGTTTCATTTAATTGTGTACTGATACGAAAGCGTTTCATGTTTAAAAAAGTATAAATATAAAATACTACTGCAAGCATTGGTATATATAGTTGATTTAAGGTTCTAGTTTACCTTGCACTGAATTTTGGGTTAGAAGCAACAGCACCAATTGGGGTTACATAAATAAGCGCAAATAGAAACATAAAATTAGCTGTAAAAGCGTCTATAAATATCTTACTTGAAGTTGAATCTGTTGATGTGTTTTCCGTTGGACGTCTTCCTGACCGCCGAATGGATACATCATTACTATCAACTATTACAAAATCAAACATATATATACATAAAATACTTATTTGAAAACTTTAAGATGAACAAAAATATTTTTTTATATATAATTGAGTACCTGTTTGTGTTGGATACATCAATGGTCGTCCTCTTGGTTTTGTTCGTTTGATTGGTAATTCAGATATAGTATTATGTGAAGCCATGTTCTCGTATGGTTGTTTTGAGATGAAAGAAGCTGCAGATGAAGAAGTTATTATGATAATAACGTGTTTTATATAATTGTAACTTTATCCCACAATATTTATTGATTAGATTAACTCTTGTAATCTTGGATAAGAATCTTTTATAAAATATATTTTTAATAGTTTAATAAAATTTATTTGCCAGGATATTTTTAACCTTTTAAATTGTTATTTAAAAGATAAACGTATTTGGGTATTATTATATATACATCCGTCACTCTTAATGTGAAAGAGAATGCTTCGAGACATCCCATGCATAATGTGAAAGATTCGACTTTTTGTTTATTCTTTACAATATGAAACATATAAAAGTTAGTTTGTGTTGCTGATTTTACTTGTTACGAATTATAGTGAAATAATGGTCAGTCCAACCAAGTATAAATTATCCCAATCTCTTGATATGATTTAAGTGAAATAATGTGTAGTAAAAACACATGTGTAAAGTTGCATCCATCAACCATACTTTTGTTGGCGAAAAGAGTTTATTCGACAAGTTAAGTCACACCTATTTGCATCGATTGTGGTGGATCCATTGAATTCTAATTGTGAATTCAATACCCTTAAAATACCTATAATCAGATTCAAATATATGCATATGAAGTAATGAATAGATGAAAGTACAATGTAAAAATTTACGACATGCATAATTTAAAGTTTGCAACTTTCAATTATGTGAGTCACCTCAAAACATCATGTTTAAACTTGGTGATTTTTCGAATCATCTGACAGAATTTAGGATATAAGGCGTTGCTTTTTTGTGCAAACAAACTTGATAAACCGTTTCTACTAACGCATTCATACCCATTGCCTTCATCTAAGGTTACTGAGAATGACATATCAGAATGCTCAATATCCACTCCAAGTGCCTCAAACAGCTCCACCATGTTGGGATATGTAACCTACACATCAATAAATTTGTAAAAGTTATGAATATGAACGTATCGTGCGTGATTGTAATGCATGGATAAAAATGACAGGGGTGGCATTACGTACCCAATTAAAGACCATGAAACCTAAGTCCAAGTCAACACCATTGTCCATGGTGATGGTCTTTGCATGACCACCAATATAGTTTTCTTTCTCATATAACACAACGTTCACAACCGCCACTCTTATACTGGACGACATCATTTATAAAGGTTAAGATTATTGATGGTGTTGTTTGTGTTGATAGCATATGATATGATATGAAGCAGCAGCTGCATTACTTATACTGTATCGTCTCACCATATCTGCCAAAGGTAGTGATCTACTTAAACTATATAAGACATTTGAAATTAAGCTTCATTTAAACACATATGGTTTAGACAACCTCGTCACATAGAGTGTCGAGTATGAGAAGTTGAGTCCTGATGTACCTGATCTGGATATGCTTATGGACTTTTAAACCAACCCCACCAAAGACATAGAAACTCACCATCTCAAAAACTAAAAACAATAAAATCATAATCATACCGCACAAAGATATAGGTTGATGCTAAATAAATGAGTTTGAGTGAGTTGGATCTTGTACGTTTATGTTATATTTGTTGGATGGTTTTATTTGTAATGAATGCAGTTGTTTTAATCCTAAAACATCATCTCCGAAATACTTTATGTTTATCTGATCAACTTTTTACCCACTTAGTTTCATGCTCTCTATACAAATTTAAATATCCCTGCTAAAAGCATATAAGCAAGTAATTAACTTGCAAATTTATCATCCAATGAAAAAGAAAAAACATACCTTAGTTTAAACATATTTAAAACTCGTTATCCTGCATCATGACCAAATGTTACATTTGAAAATTTGTTTTAATAAATGTGGAATACCTTATTCATGGCACAATGGCATATGTACAACATCTGAATGCAGTCTATTGTGTACATTCAAAAAAATTATTAAAAATATCACCACATATCTCATAAAAAAACAATAAGTTTATAATATTAATGAGAAAACAAAATCATAAAGTGTTGAAATAACAATACTGACAAATGTTTCAAATTTAAAAATAAATATTCCTATTAAATGAAATAAAAGTCTTGAAAAATCATAAATCTTGATAAATGTTGCTTTGTTTCCTCAAAAGCTGTCGTCGCTACTGTTGTCGTCAGTGCTTTCATAATCAGTTGTATTGTCATTAATAAAACTTGGTAAATCATCACTATCAGATAAAGATTGCTTTCTATACGCATTAGAATCAACTTCCCAATCTTCTTCATCACTGTAACTATCAACATATCTTCCGTGTAGATTACCATGAATATCGACCATTTCATCCAACATGCTATCCTCATTCATATTGTGTTCATCTAACAGCTCTCTATCATATTCCTCATCAATGACAGTGTATTTGTAATCACCTGTGTTAATTTTAAGAATATAAATATATATATATAAGTTTGATTTTTCAACATTTTTAAAAAATTTACAATTACAAATGTGTTTAAAATAATGTATTATTAAACAACCTGTTGGAGAGTCTTCAATGATATCTTCATCAGGGATTATATATCTTGGTTTGTATTCTTTTAAAGGATAAAATGGTTCTGGAAGATCATTGATGTTTATCCAAACGCCATCATATTCATCTTCAGATGTGAGTTTGTATTGGTCGTTTTCGTCATCTGTGTTTTCATCACATAGCATATACTTGTTTTTTGAGATAGTTGTCTCTTGCAAAGTTTTTGTGCGTTTAAACTGTATTGGACCTTCATCATCAGATTTCTAACATACAAAAATTATAATTAAATCTGATGTTATTAATAGTAATGTATACATTTGTTTAACAAATAATACGACTAATGAAATTAAATTCATACCACTGTTTCATTATGATTAATCTGCTTTTGTTGCTTTTCATTGAGAGAAGTTTAGCTTGCCTTTTCATCGTCTGATGAACTAATTTCAATGATGTTTGTGTTTCGCCCTTCATCATTAGACATCTGAAATAGAAAATTAAAAATTAACAATAATTTTAATTATAATAACGTATATAGTTGTGTAATAAATAATTACACTAATGATATAAACTTCATACCATCATATTATTATGATTAATATGCTTTAGTTTCTTTTTGTTGAGAGAATTTTTGTTTGCCTTTTCATCGTCTGATGAAGAAATTTCAATGACGTCTGTGTTTACAATGCTTCCTTTCTTTATCAATCTACGTCGATTTTTAGAAACCTGTTTACACTTCAATTATGTTAGATATTGTAATCAATGATGTAGGTTAAATAGTTTATATTATTAAAAAACCATGTTATTGTACCTGGTCATCATCAGATATATCAATTATTGGTATATCTTTATTCTTAGCATCTTTCATTGCAGACAAAGTGGTATCATGTGATGGATGAACTATAAAAAAAAAAAACATTGTCAAATTAATGGTTTTTTTATGCATAGTAATTTACATATATATGTATACATAACATAAAATTATATATTAACCTTCTTTTCCACATTTTTTTTCACACAATATCATTTGAATGTGTAAAATAAAAATCAAGTTTAATCATGATAAAGTCACATCATGTATTCATAAATTGTACCAAGTTACATAAAGATTTTTTATTTATCTTCTTTATCTATGTCTATATAGTTTAAAAAATTGTTGTATTATAACATATGATATGGATAACATATATAAACAATAGAAGTAAAAATATTCAAATAATACATAATGATATTCGAATCCAAGATGTACAACATACAGCATACACAACAACACATTCTATACTATAACAACAGAAAGTAAACTATATAAAAACAATTAAAAGATAATATCCTTGAGAAAAGACCCAAGGGCACAGATGGTAAGAGTGTGTGGGGGTGAACTGGGTGGCCCGAGATCAAACCCCAGCAGTGTTTTTTTTTTTTTTTTTTTTCTTTTTTTTTTATAACCATCTAATGGGTCACCTGTGGTGCAACTATCTACGTCAAAGCTATGAACATTATGCAACATAATTGTAACCATAAAAATAGTAGAAGGTTAGTTATTTTTGCTGGTCACAATCAAATATAATCATGATAAAATCACATCATGTATTCATATTCGAATCAAAGATGTACAACATACAGCATACGCAACAACAAATTCTATACTATAACAACATAAACTAAACTATATAAAAACAATTAAAAGATAATATCCTTGAGAAAAGACCCAAGGGCACAGATGGTAAGAGTGTGTGGGGGTGAACTGGGTGGCCCGAGATCAAACCCCAGCAGTGTTTTTTTTTTTTTTTTTTTTTTTTTTTTTTTTTTTTTTTAATAACCATCTACTGGGTCACCTGTGGTGCAACTATCTACGTCAAAGCTATGAACATTATGCAACATATTTGTAACAATAAAAATAGTAGAAGGTTTGTTATTGTCGGTGGTCACAATCAAAGAATAAGGTTTCACATACGACCAACTGGATAAACAAATTTATAGAGCTTATAATAAAACAAAAATATATATACATATATACACTCAACTAACCTGAATTCATTCCAGTTCTTTTCTTTTCATCATCTTTCTTTTTGGGTATATTAGCTTCTTGTGCTTTTGAACGTCTCTTTGTAGATCGATGGGGCTGCATGATTTTTATGTTAATCGACTGTTTCTGATATTCGATTATTCAAGTATAATGTCCCTCAATATATGAATTGTATATATAGTGCAAAATTATGTAAAACCTAAAAAAAACTCTTTAAGATAATTATAAATATTTTCTAAACTTATCTCATGTGCAAAGTTAAAAAAAATCTTTAAGATAACAAAAAATATTTTCTAAACTCTTAAAGATTACTATAAATATTTTTACACGTTTTTTTTCCTCACTATATGATTTATATATCTACTGTAAAATTATATAAAACCTAAAAAAATATCTTTAAGATTATTATAAATATTTTCTAAATTTATCTTACGTTAAAAGAAAAAAAAAAAATTTAAGATACCAAAAATTATTTTCTAAACTCTTTAAGATTAATATAAATATTTTTACACGTTTTTTTATTTTATTTTTTTTTTATTTATTTTTTTTAATATGTATATACATAGACATTTTTTATAAGATAAGAGTTAGGAAATATGTAATTTTAATAATTGATGATTGATAAATACAGTTATTGAATGCTAACTATAGTTGATGAATGATAAGTATACTTGATGAATTTTATTGTGTAGGTTCATCCAAATCTTCTTCAAGTATTGTTATTATAAACATATAATTGATGAATGTTAACTATAGTTGATGAATGTTAAGTATAGTTGATGAATGTTATTGTGTATTTTCATGTAATTCTTCTTCAAGTATTGTTATTATCCTCACTAATTTTATGATCTCTGACTTACCACCCATCAAAGAAGAGTTTAAGGCTGGGCAACTTTTACGGCATTAAAGAGACCCATTTACTTTCAACCCAATGTTTATAATACAATTTACCTGTTAGAGATAAAACAAAAACCGAACAGTAATCAACCGTGAGCTCTAGAAATTAGACCCACAAGTTTATTTTGTATAAATGTAGGAAAAATTAAGTGAAATATGTAATTTTGAAAAAACAGTACTGACCCTCATATGTGTTGTAGGGATATCAAGCGAAGTAGAAAGTAGCAAAGTTGAGTAGTTGCACACACCATTCTAGTAGCAAGCTGTAAGCCTTTGAGTTGCGAGTAATTTTTCTCTTAATGATGACATATTATGTCAATAGATCAATAGATCACATATTATGACATGTCTCAACCATCTCATTATCTAATCATCAATTATTCACAAAAGTCGGTCTTAATTATTGAATAACATATGATAGTAACTATTATATTTGATGCTCAATACACAGGGCCACCAGCTGAGTATAGAACTTTTAAGTCATGCGACTGTGTATCATTTCACGAGTTATATAACCATATTTTAGATGACATGACCCCAGGGTACCTATAAAATTGTTAAAACTTTCATGCGGGTTAAGTTATAATGTTAAGACTTAACATAGTTCAAAGCATAATTGGACCAAAGTAAAAGATTACAATTTGTATGTACCTGATACGGGAGATCCTTCATCGATGCTGTGAGTAGCTACTTTTCCAGCAATCATATTGCCATCGGTTTCAACAATCATTCTGCATACATAATCCAAGTGAACGGTCTTGATTATGATGCATGCTCAAATTCCAAATCAATTACGTTCTATTCACTTTATTAAGGATATTAATTTTATTGTTTGAGAGCTATAATCTTTGGAAAAATGTATATATAATAGTATACAATATTTATAATATGTTAGATGCGACATAGTTTTGGCCGCTTCAACTTACAAATTACCTAATACGGTCGTTAAACAGATCAGTACCATGCACAACATAACACTTTTCTATTTTCTTGATAACAATACTTATTCAATAATCAACCCCATGGCCCCATGAATGCATATTCGGCCATTTACCTCATTTCATAGAAAGATGTTATGTTACAAAGTACTTCATTCTTGTAAAATGAATGCTTAAACAAACACTCATGATATGCACGTACACTGTTAAGCATCTGATTATTAACATTATCATCATCAACAACATTAACTTTTTTGATGTAAAGTTTACATCCTGCAAACAAATACAAATTTTTTGAGAAAATATTAACTTTCAACATATGATATTCAGTACATATCAACCAAATAAAACATACGTATCAACCAAATAAAACATGCATCTCATTAACATTTATCAAAAGAATAATAGTTCCTATGAGAAAAAAAATAATTATCCAAAACAATACCATCTTAGTACATTAATTGTCAATGAAATTGATAAAATAAAATAACTGATTGTTTTAAAAAGAATAAAGCATTAGTAACTGAAGATGGTGAAATGGTCATTTATCTCAAACTTCTTTTGCGATATTCATTGCCATGGTCTTTTTTTTCCGTTGTCCATCATGATCATCAAATGTGTCGTGTGTTGATACATCTTCTATTTCACGCAATCTTTTGTTATCATTACCAACATTAACATTAGTTGTTGAGGAATCAACAATCTTCACTCTTGCATTCCTGAACTCAATACTTGTTTCACGTTCATTTTCCTGTAACGATTAATAACAAAAAAAAATAGTTTAAAACATATGTTAATGTTAAACAATTTATTAACAAATTATGTAATACCTCATTATCTAAACTAGTTGGACTTGCAATGTCATCGTCAATATCCTGAAATTATTAATTTATAAAATATAAATAATAATTACATATTTAAAATTGATTAGTGTTCCATAGATTAAATAATGAATTATATGATACCTGATCCACCTTGTTTGATCCTTCTATATTCATGTTCTCATCATCTTCTAACATATCTTCTTTAGCAACTAACTCATCTTCATCATTCTCATAATCATGCTCACCGCCCTCTAAATCATTGTTAGTATTATGTAAATCATCTTTGCAATTCTCAGAAACATTCCCATCATTCACAAAATCATCTTTGCCAATTTGTAATTCATCATCGCTATTTTGAAAATCATCTCCAGCATTTTCAAAATCATATTCATTATTATCATAATCATCACCTGAATTATCATAATAGTCTTCATCATTCTCCAAATCTTCTTCATCATCCTGTTTTATTTTGTACAACGCAAAGAATTATAATTTTATGTATATATTTATAATAACTTAATTTAAAAGTAAAAATTAAATACCTCTACATCTAGGAACCCATTTTTGAAATAATTGATGATATCAATATCATCAGTGATTTTCTCTGTTCGATATATATGACTATTATTGTTGTGGTTAAATTCCGTGTATTTAATCTTGAATAGATATTATTTTCCAATAATCTGATTAAGCTCATCAGGGAAATATTCATCTGTATTAACGCCCTGTTCTTGGATGATCTCCCATGCTGTCAACTTTGTCATCTTATGCACATTGTTATCAAAAATAACAATTTGTGCTGTTCCATTTTCGTCTACAATGCGCACTATTATTTTGAACCTTTACATACAAAAACAAATGTTTTTAGTATGTTATTTTAAAATATTAGTTGTACAAATTTAATAACTAATTATATGAAGATGTGTTACATACCTGCAAGCAACATCATATTTGTCTCCATGATTCTTACAAAACCAAAATTGTTTTTTGTTTCTAGAATTCATTCCACTTTTCGGTGCTATTGGTGTAACTTTTGTGTTACATTCTTTACATCCGATATAAGCCCATCCATTTTGATATTGGATGCTATGCACAGTACCATAAACAACACAACATGTTTCCTGCATTGTATACATTAATATTAGATTAAAATAATATAGTCGTAAATGAATATTCATTTAATATAAACATAAAATAGAGAAATAAAATTTAAATCTTACCGGCTCAATAGTACGAATCATTCCTACCAATTTCTTTACACAACCTTGCATAAATTCTGCTGGTGTAACTACATGACTGTCTTGTGCATGTATCTGGATCCTAAATTGACTCGCATCATATCCATCTTGAGATTCATAGCTGTTTAATATTCAAATTCAATTCTCTTGTTATTTTATGATATTAATTATATATTTTAAATCAAATATGCAAATATATTTTAATGTACCTTTCTCGAAAAGACAATAATTGAGGTATATTCCTGTTAATGTATATCTTGCTCCCAAATAACGCATTATGCACAGCTGGTTTGTCTGTCATATAAAATTTTAAAAATATATAAATATACATATGAATATATCATGATAATTAAAATCGTCTATTAAAAAATATTTAAAATTATGTTCGTAAACTTACTATCCCAATATTTAATCTTCCCTAGCATTAAAACAATGTCTAAATGACCAATATCTTCAAGCCTCTTGCCGTATTCATTCCACATGAGTGCCCAGTTGTCCCAAAATGTGCAATCAAGTCTAAACATCTGCAAAACATTATATTAATTCATGATTATATATATATATATATATATATATATATATATATATATATATATATATATATATATAGATATCACTAAATTGTAAAAATATTTATAATAATGAAAAATTTTGTTCTTACTCAGCATCTTCAATTACAACTGTTCGTCGAATTTTTGGACCACTATGGCTATTTACGGTGACGATATTACCAACAGCTACAATTGTTCCAATCACATCTGTACAATAACATGTGTATTAGTGTTTTTAAATTCTTAATATAAAAAAAAAAAAAAAAAAAAAAAAAAAAAAAAAAAACAACTTATTTTTTTATGTAAGAATATATAACATACGAACAGAATCATGTTCATGGTACTCATTGTTTGGATCCAATATACGTGTGAATGGTTCGTTAATAAATCCAACGAAGTTGTCATCAATTTGATCAATGCTCGTGACATTTGTTCCTTTAAAAAATGATATTTTCCACCTATTGGGTAACAAAGGTAACCATCCACCATTTTCTGCAACACCGAAGTTTGAAATCATATAGCACTGTCCCTCTTGAAGAAGGGGTTCAAATTTAAACATGAACTCCTTTTTGATGTAAATCTGAATTCTCTCATCCTGTTTACGTTAGTCAAACAATTAAATATTATATAAACCAAATCAAACTTTTTATTTAACCATACATAAAAAAATATAAATACCTCAACATCTTGAAAAACACAGTCCAAAATGTATGGATCGTGTTCTTCGTTCAGTTTGTGTGAATGCCAAATGGATATACATCTTCCTTTAATTGCCATGTTATTGATCATAGGGTTGACATCTTTAATATGAGTCATTTTTAGTTCGTTCATTTTTTTGGCTGAAAATTAAAAAACATATTTGAAATTAAAAATACATACAAAATTAAACAAATATTTATAAACAACTAAACAACAAACCTTGTGGGAAATTCCCAATGGAAGAACTCTGTATTCCATATCCTTTTTGGAATTGTTGTTTGTTTCCTGTAAAATAAAATTTATAAAATTAATAAAAAGAATAATGTAAATTAAAGAATTAAAAAAAAAAAAAAAAAAAAAAAAAAAAAAAAAAAAAAAAAAAACTGTAGAACCACTTTCAAATGACGCAGCATGAATTCCAAAACTATTTTTTGGTATTGATTTTCCTCCTACAAATAAAGGTATATAAGTAATATGAATATGTAATGTTTAAAATACATTAAAATGCATTATTAATATATTAACAAATAACCTTGTGAATCACTACGAAAGGATGAAGTTTTTAAGCCAACTCCTTTATTTTGTTGGGAATTAACTCCTGAAAATCAATGGTTAAAAATTATTAAAAAATTAAATATAACATGCATTATAATATAACTACAAATATAATTGAGTATATTAATTTAGAAATAATAAATTACCTGTTAAACTTTTTTTATACCGAGACCGTTGCAAATCTACCTCATTTTCTTGATAACCAAAAGTTGGTGTACCTATTCTCGGTACTTTATCTTGTTGACCTTTCCCTACAAAACAATATTTTAAAATTCAACTTAACGATTTTTTAAAAATAGTTTGTTGAATATAAGGAACAAATAAACCAATGATAACAAATAATATGAAAATACACTAATTTATATACCTTTAGATGGGATTAAAATATATTAAAATTCAACTTAACGATTTTTTAAAAATAGTTTGTTGAATATAAGGAACAAATAAACCAATGATAACAAATAATATGAAAATACACTAATTTATATACCTTTAGATGGGATTGGTAAATCCAATGAATTAGATCTACGGTTGTCAACTGATTTTGGAATTTCAAATTTTTGAGTAGTTAAATTCCCTTCAAAAGTTGATGGTTGCTTTCCAAAGTAATTGTTTGAATATCATTTTCCTAACAAAAATTACTCAACACATAATAAACATACTCAATATATTAAAAAAATTACAAAAATAAAGTTATAGGTATTGTACCTTTGTTTGTCCTTTTAAAATTTAAACCATGAGAACCATAGTTTCGTCCTGATGTGTCACTTTGAAAGATAGACATATCCATAGAAGTGTCTTTGTTTGTTGGATATGAAGCAGACATTTTTGTATTCTTATTTGTCATTCTTAAATTTGAAACATGAGATCCATAATTTCTTCCTGGTGTGTCACTTTCAAAGATGGACATATCGATAGAAGTTTCTTTGTTTTTTGATGTTGAAACTGTTGCAAAGTAAAACATATTTTAATCTAAGATTTAATGAAAAAATAATGTATATTAAAATTTTAAACTTTATTATAAAAATACCTCTAGGATCCAATATACTCTCATTCATATCTTGATGAATTGTTTCTGTAAATACATCAATATACCAATTCAAACTATACTTTATAATATTCATATATATCTTTTTCACTATAAACTAAAACTATATAAAAGCATAATACAAAATATTTTTATGTACATATATCATAATAACAATACATAAATACCTGGTCGATCAAATTTAGTCACATCATTATCAACATGTTTGCTTCTGTAAATTAATAAAAAATAACATTATATGAATAAATTGGAAAATTAATACAACAATGTATAAGTATTTTTAAATGACAAAACATACCTTGTAAATTCAACTGACTACCTTTATTTGGAGGTTGTTTTGCTGAAAAAAAAATTGAACATATAGACAATAACAATTACTTACAAACACCATTTACAAATTATTTGATGTTAATAACACTAAAGAGATTAAATAAACAAATAGTAGAGGACTAATTAATTAGAACTTACCATTAAGATGTTACTTAAGTTGTATAGTACAAAAATATAGTATGCAAACATCATGTACATAGACAGCTAATACAATCAGAACTTATCATAAAGATGTTACTTAAGTTGTCTATTACAAAAATATACTATGCAAACATCATGTACATCATTCAAATATACTACAAAAACAGTGATCAAAACAGCTAAAAACCCATAATACCACACCCAAAGACCACATAAGAATTATAATTTGCTGCAACTCCAAAAACCTCTTCAAATTTCTGTTTAAGACCAGACAAGATCAAAACAGAATTTGGTTCAATAAAACTCAATAGATACGTAGTCCTATTAACATATATACATAATAAAAAGTGTTTGTTTTGAGTAGTACTTTTTTCACACAATAAGCACGTTAACTTAACACGCACATTACTGGAACACACATCACTTGCAGACTTGTAGTCTTCATAAACCAAATTACATTCTAATCTAAGCAGTTTCTTTAAGCTTATAGGGTCAGCAAGTTTCATAGTTGGAACCTCATGTTGGACACTTAATCGGCCATAGTATTATTAGCCTTGAGGACAGTCAATATAGATAATACTACTACTCATCTCATTAAAACTGAAGTGTGTGACCCATAAGTTAGTTTATGGCGTTGGTTTATCAATTTGAAGGATATTACGTGTGACCCATATGTAACAACATATATACATATACAATACTGCTTATCCTAAGGCGTCATCTTATTCATGTGTGTATTTTTGTTTCCAGCTGTAGCCAGGCCTATGCAGCCTTAAACTAACTTATGGGCCATTCTAATTGCAACAATACCTCGTCTAATACTACGTAACATATATACAGAATAAGACACAAATAAACACTCATTGCTAATACAATCAAAATTTATCATAAAGATGTTACTTAAATTGTCTATTACAAAAATATAGTATGTAAACATCATGTACATCATTCAAAAATACTACAAAAATAGACATGGTGCGATTGATTTGAATAACAAAGAAAAGGTTGTACCAACAAAACCACTTTTAGAACAATGGTTGATCGAACTACTTTTTATGTAGAGCCATATATATTCACACAAGTATGTCAAAAGTAAATATATCAGTTAACATATTCGTTCATCATATTTGTTTCAATTTAAGACTAGACAAGATCAAAACAGAATTTGGTTCAATAAAACTCAATAGATACGTAGTCCTATTAACATATATACATAATAAAAAGTGTTTGTTTTGAGTAGTACTTTTTTCACACAATAAGCACGTTAACTTAACACGCACATTACTGGAACACACATCACTTGCAGACTTGTAGTCTTCATAAACCAAATTACATTCTAATCTAAGCAGTTTCTTTAAGCTTATAGGGTCAGCAAGTTTCATAGTTGGAACCTCATGTTGGACACTTAATCGGCCATAGTATTATTCAATGTTGCAAAAATCGTGAATCGGTAGTCGGGCGGTCGACCACCCTGCAGCCTGTAATCGGTCAAGGCGGTGATTAATCGGTGATTAATCGGTTTGGCATTTCCTGCATGTTTTGGGAATTTCTGGAGAGCAAACTAAAGATCTTAACTGATTCCAAGCCTTATATGTTTACAAACCTCAATAAAAGGCTTCAATTCTGATTATGAGGCCCATTGTACGTTATAAGTGAAATAAACGATCCCCAAATTAAGTAAAATGCCTAAATTTCTATTTTTTTTAAATTGACCGATTCGGCCGATTTGGCCCATTTTTTGCCGATTCGGCCGATTTTTTGCCGATTCGGCCGATTTTTGACCGCTTTTTTCTGATTTTTTTGCCTAGGCCGATTTTTTCACCGATTTTCAAAAATCGACAAGGTGCATCACCGATTAGCGATTAATCGGCCGATTCGGCCGATTTTTGTAACGTTGGTATTATTAGCTTTGAGGACAGTCAATATAGATAATACTACTACTCATCTCATTAAAACTGAAGTGTGTGACCCATAAGTTAGTTTATGGCGTTGGTTTATCAATTTGAAGGATATTACGTGTGACCCATATGTAACAACATATATACATATACAATACTGCTTATCCTAAGGCGTCATCTTATTCATGTGTGTATTTTTGTTTCCAGCTGTAGCCAGGCCTATGCAGCCTTAAACTAACTTATGGGCCATTCTAATTGCAGCAATACCTCGTCTAATACTACGTAACATATATACAGAATAAGACACAAATAAACACTCATTGCTAATACAATCAGAACTTATCATAAAGATGTTACTTAAGTTGTCTATTACAAAAATATAGTATGTAAACATCATGTACATCATTCAAAGATACTACAAAAACAGACATGGTGCGATTGATTTGAATCCCAAAGAAAAGGTTGTACCAACAAAACCACTTTTAGAACAATGGTTGATTGAACTACTTTTTATGTAGAGCCATATATATTCACACAAGTATGTCAAACGTAAATATATCAGTTAACATATTTGTTCATCATATTTGTTTCAATAAAAATCAACAGTGAGTAATGACTTGTAAATATCAGTTAACATAAGCTTGGATGACACTCATAAACACTTAAACACTTCTTTATGTCAACAACACAATTTCAAAAACACATTATAAACCAAAATATTCAAACACAGAATAAAACTCCTTGTCTAATATACATTACTAACTAAGATATTCAAACACAGTTTTAAATCCTATATACAATATTACAATACACATACTTGTTCATCATATTTGTTTCAATAACACTCAAACAAAGTTATTTGTGACATCAATAAAACAACCAATTGTATACCTCTTAAATTCGGTCGACCAACTTTCTTTAGTGGTTGCTCTCCTCCTAAAAAATAATAAACACAAACACAACAATAAGATATTAGTTTTAAAGATCAAACAAAGAAATTTATATATATGGAATAAATTTACCTGAATTCACTCGAGGTTTTTTCTTTTCCTCATGTTGCTTTTCGGCTGTGTTACCTTCTTTTGCTTTTGAAAACCTTTCTGAAGATCGTTGAGGCTGCATGTTTTCTGTGTTATTCAACTTTTTCTGTTTTACTTTTTCTGTTATTCGACTGATAAACTATGATGTAGGTGAATATATTATGTTGTATATATACTAAAAGATTATGTAAAACCTAAAAAATAACATAAAGATAACAATGAATCTATACCAAACTTATCTTAATTTTATTTTATACAAAAATCATCAACATACCTACTCCCGTATTTTATATTTTCTTAAAAAAAATAAAATTTCATATTCTTATATACATACACGTTTCTTTTATGTTAATTATCATTTAAATTACTTACATAATCTTCTTTATATATATATAAGCTTGTAAAACAAATAACAAAAGTTCAATAGCTCTATTGGTAAACATGCATCATTAATTGAAAAAAATCCTATGTTCAAACCTCACTAAAACAACTTTTTAATTAGAATATTAAAATTATAAAAAATAATGTTATTTTACAACTTTAATATTCACACGTCTAAAAATTTAAAAAATTCATATAAAAATTAAAAAAATAAATACATGTTATTAAATATATGTTAAAAAAATTATTTACATGTGATGACATGGCTGATGACATGGATGAAATTGAATTACTGGGCATTGACTGGGATGAAATTGAATTACTGGGCATTGATTGGGCAATGAGGTGACATTTTAATCAAATGCCTCCTGTTATATATATATATATATATATATATATATATATATATATATATATATATATATATATATATATATATATGTAGTGCATTTAGGCACTAATTTAAGCCAACAAAAAAAAACTAAAAATGAAAAGAAAATATGGTGAAGTAGACTAACAACCAAAGATCTTATATACCAATTTTTAGAGTGATAGAACAACTAATAAAGAAACTAAAAATAAGAACCATGGGGCGGTTGAACCATTAAAAACTAGTCATGCAGTTGGTTATGGGTGATTTGCAGGTACTATTAAGCTATTAAGACAATCTATAAATTACAAAATAAGCTCAAAAGGTAAAACTCTAAACTACTAGCTACTTGTATGTTTAAGATAATAAGCTAACTCCTACTTTATCTAACCTAACAGTTGATGCAAAAAGGCGCTATGGGACGAATGGACTGCTGAGGGGACAGATGGGTACTGATTGTGCCGACCTAATAAAGCTGACCAAAGAAGCATACAAATGAAACATAAGCTATGACAACCAAACACTATACTGCAAACTAATAGTAAAACAAAGATCCAAACCTAAATCTAACTAAAAAATATCTAAACTGACGGTTAAAAATGGGATGTTGGACTGCTTTGGGCTGCTGAAACAGTGGGTTAACATGGATGAGAAAAAAATGAGAGTTGACCTATGAATGATCAATACAGGATGATGCACACTCACACAATCCTGTATACAGCTAAATCGAAGCTAAGTAGACAATAAACAAGGATTAAAACTGATTTTTTTTTTTTTTTTTTACTAAACTACTATGCAATTCCAACATTGAAACTGACCCAATCTTTTTGAAGTAAACTTTGAGAATTTATAATAAGGCACACTAACTAGGAACTAAATAAGCACTAATGATCAAGAAAATACGTAGTTGAATAAGCAGATATGAATAAGCTATTGGAACAGTGAAAAATAACTTAACTTAAATTTTCATTAATCTTTTTAAAAAAAAACAGAGAGTACAAATTAAAATTTAACAAGAAAACTAAACTAAAAATTAAAACCTACTTAAACCTACTACTCCATCAATGGGTTACAAGAATTATATTTATACTTAGGAAAAGTGCTAGGGTTTCTTGAATCCTTCGCTTGTAGTAGTGCCCTTTTTTCTTTTGAGTGGAATCAGCCTTGGAATGCTTTGAGATTCTTTGGAGTCAATCACAACCTTAGGATTAACCTAGGAATAATCACAACCATTAATTCCATTTTGGCGCCCAATTAATTGGTGGATTTCCAGCTTGGCATTGGTGTTAGGTACAAGTTGTGAGATACCTTAGAGGGGGGAAATAGGTGGGAAATGCTTTTGAGGTGCTTGGAGATGGCGTGTAGCAGGGAAAAGTGATGGAGGGGGAGGGTTTATGCTTTCCGGTTAAAAGAAGGGAGGAAGATGGGAGACGTGGTTGACTGGTCAAGGATTGGGTAGGAATGTATACGTTTTTATTAAAAATGTATTAGGGTTAGGGAGTTGGGATTGGGGTAGGTTTTCGGCTGGAAGTGGTATAAGGTTGTTTTGGTGGGCTGGATTGGGGTTATAAGGAGTGGGGGTGGGTTGATTTGCTATTTGGATTGGTTTATAATAATAGAAAGGGTCCATTTGGTTATTATTTAGTAAAATCACAAGGACCATAGTTGTAATTGCTGAAATTCCTGGGACTAAATCTGCCAAGTACTCAGAATTTATCCATGGACCAAGCTTGCCATTTTCCATTTTCACAAGGTCCGTTGATGCTTATTTTCCAAATTGCAACTATCCGGGGACCAAAATTGCCAAAATTGAAACTCCAAGGACTTAGCTTGTACACTTTTGAAAACTTTTCACCCAAAGATCATTTTTGATTACTTTTGATTTTTAAGGACTTGGGTTGACTTTTCATTCAAAACAAATGCTCAGGGACTGATTTTGACAACTTTTAAAAGTTGGGGGACTGAAACTGCCAATTATGCAAACTTTGTTCATTATTCATTCGTTTTCAATCATTTTGCATTAGAAACATATAAAACATGATCTTTAGGATATTTTCTGTATTTTGATGTATTTCTGGGTGTTTTTAAACGTTTTTGCAGTTCAGATTTGACCAAAAATGATGAGTATTTACACACTCATCAATCCCCCACACTAAACTATTGCTAGTCCCTAGCAATCTTTTGTGAAAATTTAATGGATTTGAATCACTTTACCAAAAGCCATTACTTTTGGAGTAGCCAAATGTTTCAGTTCAAGTAAGAATTATGGTACACTGATAACCATATGATTTTGAGCAAATCACTAGCTGTAAACGGATTTGGTTTGTCTTTACCAGAAGCCGTTTGCTTCTGGACTAGCCAACTCTAGATGGACATAGTCAACATCTTGGTGAGCTGATTACCAATTATGGTTTTTCCACTGCCTTTACCACAAGCCATAACCTTGCGGGCTAGCCAACTCTTTACTTTTTAGGATATGGAGAGTTGAATACCATACAATTTTAGGCAAATTGTCAACCATAAATGGATTTGATATATCTTTACCAAGAGCCGTTTTCTCCTGGATTAGCCAATACTTTTGTCGTTTAGACATGGCGGACTGATAACCACAAAAAATTTTGAAGCTCAAGTGAAAAAATTTTAAAAATTTTTGGCCAAAAACGGGGGTACTAGAAGGTAAAATGTGATCAAATTCACTAGAATTTCCCCCCCCCCCCCCCCCACTTAGAATTGAATATTGTCCTCAATATTCAAAGTCCCAGCTATTATGCCGACTCTTTGAACGTAAAAAGGCAATATTACAAACTAAATGTGGAAACACAATTTTTCACTTTATTTTATTGATTATATATACATGGTAACACAGCAGGGGCACTCCCCACACTTAGGGTGAAAACCCTATATGCATGCTACTGTTTTTGTTTACCGAGTCGCTAGCTTGACTCGACCCCGAATTCATTTGTTCTTGGGGAAGCATGATGTGGAAGAAACAATCTCCATCGGACTTTCATTCAAGATGTTTGGACAAACATTTGAAGCCCGTGAAAGTTCCACACCGATGAGATATAATCCCGGCTTAAGATAGTATAAAAGGTTACTAGACAAAGATGTTACTAAAGTTTGTGTTGTCCTAAGGTAATAAAGTTTCAAAGTTGTCATCCAGGTTACTCAAGTTCACGGGTTTGTCAACTGGGTTACTAAAGTTTCAAAGATGTTACACTAAGGTTACTCCCAAGGTGGGCAACCAGTTGATAACTGGTATCTCAACCTGAAACATATTCTACCTCAAAGAAGTTACTAAAGTTTGAGAAAAAGTTCATCTAAGTTACTAAATTTTCAAAACTGTCATCTAAGTTAGTCCTCATTGAGTTAAAATATTTGCATCATTAGTCCTCATTGACTATTCTTACGGTTTTATCCTTTTTCGTCCGTTTTTCTCATGTTTTCATAGGTTTTTATCAGTTTTCGTCCGTTTTTATACGTTTTCATCAATTTTCTCATGTTTTTATCCGTTTTTCTCACGTTTTCATATGCTTTTATCCGTGTTCATACACTTTTATTCGTTTTCATCTATTATTACGCATTTCATCTGTTTTCTTATATTTTATCCATTTTCATCCATTTTTATACATATAATATGTATGAAAACGGATAAAAATCGTGATTTAATATCGATACATCATTTTGGATTTAAAATCGATTCATCCATTTTCTTATATTTTATTGTTTTCATCTATTAAAATACCGCGAGTCTTGATGTAAAACATCATTTCGGACAACTTTCGTGCTTTACACTTTTGATGATTCAGACTAAAAAGGAGTCAAAATTGTAATTTAAAATCGGTACAGAAACATACAAAAATGTATAAAAGAGGACGAAAATGTATAAAATTAGATAAAAACAGATGTAAACATATGAAAATCTATGAAAACGGACTACAACGGAAAAAAACGTATGAAAATATATTAAAACGGTCAAATTAACATAAATATAACTTGGATGACAAATATGACAAGTCGCAAGAAGTTGGGTAACCTGGATGACAAAAAATGCATGGCACGTAGGATTTTCACCGGTAACTCTAGGTTACCCAAAACACAGTAACAAATTTAACCAGTCAAATTAAGTTGAGTAACCTGGATGACAATTTTGAAACTTTATTACCTTAGGACAACACAAACGCAAACTTTAGTAACATCTTTGTACAATAACCCTAGTATAAACTATAAGCGGTGATGCCGGGGTCAAAGATAATGTCTTCATTCCCGAAGGAGTGAAGAACAAGAGAAGTCACCCTATAGGTGAAGAATAAGAAGAAAACCATGATGATAATCATGATAAGACCTTCTTCCTCGAGATCAGGTTCAGTTTCCTGAATTTGGATTTCATAGGTTAAGCTCTTTGGTTTGGACAACATCTCGGGAGGGAGGGTGGGAAAATTTGTCAACAAAATATCAATTCTCATGATTGAGAACTTTTCCCCCCGATCATGGTTTTTATTGTTATCCAAGTAATCATACTCCGGAGGAGTCATGATATGAGTAAGTTCATCGGAGAACTCCTCGTGACGAGAATCAACCACATGATATAAATCAGTGAATTCTTGTTCCATTGTGGATTCATCACCATCCTCGTTCTGAATATCAAAGATTGGATTATCATAAATCAAAGTGAATTCATATTCGAATTCAAACAGAGGATTAGTGAAAGTTGTTTTGAATGCTTCGAGAACAAAGTGATTAACATTCTCTTGTGGACTGTTGGGATAAGAAGTGAGTGACGAATCATGATATAAGAGATTTTCAATTTCTCCTAGATCGGCTTCGAAATCAAGGAGACCATCATCACTTCCCAATGGAAGTGGATTGATGTGAGTGAGTTCATCGGCGAACTCCTCAAGAAGAGGATCAACATCAGAATGTGGAAGTGATGCCTCAACGTATTCAATGTCTCCATAAGATGTATAATCATCGCTAAAATTGGAGAAAGTCTCAAATTGATCTTTTGGACACTCGAGAGGGGAAGTAAGATCACACATATGCTCAAGAATTCCCTGTGACTCTCCTGGGATTGGGACAAGGTTCTCAGCACTAGACTTTATGAATTCGTCCGATTCTTTTTCAGGAACAGTGCTAAGATGCTCGTCCTCCATGATCAGAGAGCGAGTGGGAACTTGGGGTGTGATAACAACAGCCTGAAGGAGTTGAGAAGGACTAGCATTCATGGATTGTACGAGTTCCATTTGATCTTCTGCTAGTAGTTCTTTAGTATTCTTTTCTCCCTGCGAATTTTGGATTGTTGGGATTTCAACTGATGTACTCGATGAATCTTTTTGAATAACAACGTTATCTTCATCATCATCACTGTCATCATCGTCATCAAATAGAGCAGCATTGCGAAGATTGGTACGTATTTTAGCTGCTTGTTGCTCAGCCAGTAATTCTTCCATGCTTTTTCCAGAATCTCGTTCTTCAGCAAGTAATTCTGCCATAGTTTTCTCACGAGAATTTGGAATGAGTGGAAATTGTGGGGATGTGGAATCGTCAAAACCGGATGTATCAACACTAGAACAAGGATTAGGTTCATAGTAATTTTGACTCCTCGGTTGACATTGATAATTGTAATGAGGACCCCCACAATTTTCAAAAATTGGTGTATTTTGGAATGATGTGTCATTGAAATACGGTGCTAGCTCATAAGAGTTTTGATGAGGATGATTGAAATTGTTTTGAGGATAATTGGAAAAGTTCGAATTATAATCGGAGGTGAATGTAGGTTCTGCTATAGGAGTGTAACACAAACAAAGTCCATGACTAAATCCACATCTCTTGCAAAAACACCGTCCACAAAGTGAGTCATCTCTTAAAGGATCTCCACAACATAAGCAATTATGTTGAGCGAACGAAGACATTTGAAGAGGGTAGTTAGAAAAATTTTGCGAAGAATTGGGATTTAGTTCATAAACGAACGAATTCCTCAAACCACAAAATAAACAACTTCCGTCCCGAATATCATTACCACATTGCTCACATATACACCAACGACATGGCAAACTAAAAAACGGCTCACCACAACCGACACAAGGAATAAAATCCGGAGGTGGGACAAGTGGTGTGCTCTGAGAGCTAGGAATTTCCACCACTTCTGTTATGGTCTCTGGTTTTTGTTCTTGATAAACGTGAAGATTAGGCAAGTCGTTCTTTTTAGTCACTGCCCTAAGCTCTGTACGTTTGCTTGACAAACTTTTAACTGTAAATCGTGAAAGGTTAGGATCAATTCTTGATGGTTTGTCATTAATAGCACGTATCTCGGGCTGTGAAGGGTATTTGGAAGAATTTGGTGAATCATTGAGAGAATTTGGGTTTATGAACAAATTACACGTAGTACAAAATCTGTTACTACAATTATTTCCACACTTCTCACAAATACACCAGAAACAGCGATAGCCATTCTCAATCGGGATTTTACAATGAAAACCTGTGTAGCAGAGAGACGCCATAAGAATTATACATGGGAGAGGTATAAGAAGGCGATAATTAAACGTATAGGAGACGAAGATTATTTTTGAGTTTTTCGAAAAATATAACAATTAAAACAAGACCAACTCATAAAGACAGGGGAACTTAAACCAATAATCAAGAACACAAGGTTAACCTTTAAGGATAAATGTACAAGGAGCAGGAGAAAAGAATGGATTTCTCACTAGGGCGAAGTTCGTTGGATCGCCCTATACCGTTTCGACTCCTCTTAGTGTAGGCTTATCGATTAAAAGTTTTCCAAAACGCAAGTGATACAAAGGCAAGTTTTGATCTTTGGTTTGGGAACTTAGTATGGTCACACCCCCAGTTGGTAGGTGTTCTGCCTTGGTTTGTTGTGGTAAGATTTTAATATTGTTATCATTAAACAAAGAAACGGGATTTTTTTTTTCTTATCTTATATAGATATAATACATATATAGAAATAAAAGAAAAATATTTTTGGTTTTTTATAAGTTTTATGAAAGCGTAACTTCTTGCGAAGGTTCTACAAGACTAATCGTCTAAACCTTATCGAGACTTTCGACACACAGCCTCCACGGCAGCAGCGCCATTTGATTCGTTGTGTTTTGGTGTGCAAAAACAATTTATCAATATATGAACAAATGTGAGGTCTAAGTTATCGTGAGACAACTAGACGTAGAGAAATACGAGTAAACCTTTTAGGAAAAAGATTACCTCGCAAAACTCGTGAAAGTGATATTAAAATTGTGAGACCGGGAAGTGATTTCCTGGGTCGTACCCCAACGAGGTGTGAATGGAAAGTTTCGTGAAATGATCGAGATTAAAACCTTGTATGTTTGGTTGTGAAAGATTGTTTGGTTTTGTGATACGTTAAATTAACGAAAATTAAGAATCAACGAACGAAAACGGGATAAACGTAACCTAAATGGGAAAATAAACTAGAGAATGCTAAGGAATATTTAAAATGACCTAAAAAACTACGGGAAACATGTTAGGAAAAACGGGGAATCCTAAAACGTTATCTAATTTAAAAACGTAAAAGTTATTTCAATAAAACGCGAGTGCGCACAATAAAAAGTGATTTTAATGCTACGCTAATCCTACGGGTGTAAAAATGATTTTTCTACTCTTCTAATGATAAAAGAAAATTTTAGAAAAAAGAAAAATAATTTTTAGACTTTTATATTTTTTATAATGAATTAAAAACTAAAATAACAAAATAAAGGATTTAAAAATAGTAAAACTATTTAGAAAATTCTGAAAAATTTTTGTAAAATCTATTATACTAAAATTAAACTAGGAAAAATAAAAAGCTAGAAAAAGCAGTTGAAATAAGCGGATAATAAGCAAATCTAAAGCTGACTCAATAATGAGCAATTGACAAAGGCAATTTAAATATGAAACAAAGGAGATCTTAACTAAAAGACTAGCTAGAACTGATGGTGGGAGGTGGTGTTGCTGGTTTATTGTCGTGGATGGGCAGGTCCCATGTTCGAATCCCGGGTGTTGCACTTTTCTCTTTTATTTTTGTTTTTAACTTTTCTTTTTCGAAACTGATGAAACAAGGAAAATTAACCACTTCTTGAAAAGAACTTTTTAGAAGTGACAAATAAACTGGAGAGTGGAACAAAAATGCTTATTAGTTAGAAACAAAGAAAGTGCATAACCTAAGAATGCTAAAAGTTGCTAAATGCTCAAGGACATAGCCACATACTCTTAAAACTACAAAACTAGTCCTAAATAATAACTGAAACTCAAAATTAAGCAACAACAACAACTGATAAGCACTAGGACTTAACAAACTCAAACATTTGAAACTGATCCAAACAAGCCTAATGGAGTGCATTTAGGCACTAATTTAAGCTGATAAAAAAAAACTAAAAATGAAAAGAAAATATGGTGAAGTAGACTAACAACCAAAGATCTTATATACCAATTTTTAGAGTGATAAAACAACTAATAAAGAAACTAAAAATAAGAACCATGGGGCGGTTGAACCATTAAAAACCAGTCATGCAGTTGGTTATGGGTGATTTGCAGGTACTATTAAGCTATTAAGACAATCTATAAATTACAAAATAAGCTCAAAAAGTAAAACTCTAAACTACTAGCTGCTTGTATGTTTAAGATAATAAGCTAACTCTTACTTTATCTAACCTAACAGTTGATGCAAAAAGGCGCTATGAGACGAATGGACTGCTGAGGGGACAGATGGGTACTGATTGTGCCGGCCTAATAGAGCTGACCACAGAAGCATACAAATGAAAAATAAGCTATGACAACCAAACACTATACTGCAAACTAGTAGTAAAACAAAGATCCAAGCCTAAATCTAACTAAAACATATCTAAACTGAGGGTTAAAAATGGGATGTTGGACTGCTTTGGGATGCTGAAACAGTGGGTTAACATGGATGAGAAAAAATGAGAGTTGACCTATGAATGATCAATACAGGATGGTGCACACTCACACAATCATGTATGCAGCTAAGTAGATAATAAACAAGGATTAAAACTGATTTTTTTTTACAAAACTACTATGCAATTCCAACATTGAAACTGACCCAATCTTTTTGAAGTAAACTTTGAGAATTTATAATAAGGCACACTAACTAGGAACTAAATAAGCACTAATGATCAAGAAAATAAGTAGTTGAATAAGCAGATATGAATAAGCTATTGGAACAGTGAAAAATTAACTTAACTTAAATTTTCATTAAACTTTTTAAAAAAACAGTGAGTACAAATTAAAATTTAACAAGAAAACTAAACTAAAAATTAAAACCTGCTTAAACCTACTACTCCATCAATGGGTTAAAAGAATTATATTTATACTTGGGAAAAGTGCTAGGGTTTCTTGAATCCTTCGCTTGTAGCAGTGCCCTTTTTTCTTTTGAGTGGAATCAGCCTTGGAATGCTTTGAGATTCTTTGGAGTCAATCAGAACCTTAGGATTAATCTAGGAATAATCACAACCATTAATTCCATTTTGGCGCCCATTTAATTGGTGGATTTCCAGCTTGGCAGTGGTGTTAGGTACAAGTTGTGAGATACCTTGGAGGGGGAAATTGGTGGGAAATGCTTTTGAGGTGCTTGGAGATGGCGTGTAGCAAGGAAAAGTGATGGAGGGGGAGGGTTTATGCTTGCCGGTTAAAAGAAGGGAGGAAGATGGGAGACGTGGTTGACTGGTCAAGGATTGGGAGGGAATGTATACGTTTTTATTAAAAATATATTAGGGTTAGGGAGTTAGGCTTGGGGTAGGTTTTGGGCTGGAAGTGGTATAAGGTTCTTTTGGTGGGCTGGATTGGGGTTATAAGGAGTGGGGGTGGGTTGATTTGTTATTTAGATTGGTTTATAATAATAGAAAGGGTCCATTTGGTTATTATTTAGTAAAATCACAAGGACCATAATTGTAATTGCTAAAATTCCCGGGACTAAATCTGCCAAGTACTCAGAATTTATCCATGGACCAAGCTTGCTATTTTCCATTTCCACAAGGTCCTTTGATGCTTATTTTCCAAATTGCAACTATCCGGGGACCAAAATCGCCAAAATTGAAACTCCAAGGACTTAGCTTGTACACTTTTGAAAACTTTTCACCCAAAGATCATTTTTGATTACTTTTGATTTTTAAGGACTTGGGTTAACTTTTCTTTCAAAACAAATGCTCAGGGAGTGATTTTGACAACTTTTGAAAGTTGGGGGACTGAAACTGCCAATTATGCAAACTTTTTTTGTTTTTCATTTGTTTCCAATCATTTTGCATTAGAAACATATAAAACACGATCTTTGGGATATTTTCTGTATTTGGATGTATTTCTGGGTATTTTTAAACGTTTTTACAGTTCAGATTTGATAAAAAATGATTAGTATTTACACACTTATCAATATGTTAGCATTAATTAAAAAGTGGCGGTCATTCTAGTCATAGGAACTTTGTAATGCGTTATAGATTATGTCATAGTATTATTGGGGTCGTGGACTTTGGAAGTTAATTAGTTTAAGTTAGTAACAAGTAAGCCTTTCTTATTAAAATGTAATCCAAGTCCACATAGAGCAAAGCCCATAGAAAGCCCATCCATCTCATGTGATGGAAGTATAAAAGGCACAAACCTCCTCATTTGAGAGGTGTGCTTGTGTGTGTAAGTGTGCATTTTTTATATGAAATTCTCTTCTTCATCTCTATAGTTTCTCTCACTAAAAACACCTACATATATCAAGTCACCAACCTCTCTAGTGTGTTAAAGTTGATAGATTTAAAGGGATAACAAGTGGTATCAATCGCCTAACAACAATTTTGGAGTGTTTAGTCGTTCATTTTTTTCAAATATATATAGTTTTAGTTTTTAAAAATATTGACTTTTATTAAAAAGTTAAGATTTTTGTGTTTGTTTCTTGGATTTTTAACATCTTTTGTATAAAAGAGTGGTTCAAATCTTTACAAACAAGAAGGCTTAAACTTTTGGTAAATCTTGAACTTTTTGAAAAATTTGAACCATATATATTCAAAAAAAATCGATTAGGGTAAAAGTGTTGTTAAATAGTTTCAAGTTTGCAACTTTATGTTAGTTTGAAGGTTTGTGAAGCTAAGAGTTCAAGAATCTTGGATTGGAAAACTCATTTTGGTGATCTTTTGATGTATTCGAAATTTTGTGGTTCATACCAGAATTTCAAATTGGTTGTTCTTGTAGTTATTTGGATGCTTTGGATTGACTCGGTGTTATTTCTTCCTTGTACAATTTAGATTAACACTTCAACTCGTGATAAATTTCTAATTTGAACATATTAGAAATTTGAAGAAAATTTCGAATAGCATTTTTCGAATAGACCCTAAAATTTCGAATAGTGGTAAATTTTTCGAGTAGGGTCTGAAAATTTCGAATAGTGCTGAATTTTTCGAATAGTCCCGAATATTTTGAATAAACACCATTTTTCAAATAGACTGCAAATTTCGAATAGGCTCAAAAATTTCGAATAGAGGTCCAAATTTCGAATAGTTCTTCATATTTCGAATAGATCTTCATTTTTCGAATAGAGGGTAATTTTTCGATTAGGCTGGTCAAATTTCGAATAGACTCCAATTTTTCTAATAGTCACGAGATTTTTCGAATAGAGCTTCATAACTTCAACAAAGTAACTTCAACTTCACCAAAATCAACTCCTTTATCGTTGGAACGATCCAAAATCAACTTTATCCATCACAACTTCATCAATGGCAACTCAGCAAGATATTCATGCAGCAGGAGCTGAAAACCGACCTCCCATGCTGTCAAACGGTGGTTACTTACAGTGGGCTAGTCGTATGATGCGCTATCTTAAGAGCAAACCAAATGGAAAACTTCTTATCAAATCCATTGTGGAAGGACCCTTCAAACCAAGACAAGTACTAGACCCTGGAGATCCAAATGGAAACCCCCCCCCCCCACCCCAAATTCAACCATACTACAGAGATCAGAATGAGACTAAGTACACTGAGGAAGACAGACAACAGATTACAGCTGATGATCAAGCATTTCATCTCGTTGTTCTTGGTCTACCTGAAACCACTTATGCAACTGTTGACAGTGAAGGAAGTGCTCATGCAATCTGGGAAAGAGTCAAGAGGTTAATGTATGAGACAGACATCGGGAAACAGGAAATGGAAACACAATTGCTCAAGGAACTTCGCAAGTTTACTTCAATTCCTGGTGAATCCATAGAGTCGTACTACCTCAGGTTCTGTAAGATCATGAATGATTTATCGAGACACAACCTCAGTCAGACAAACATTGCTAACAACACCAATTTTTTGAATGAGTTACAACCAGAATGGGGAAGATACATCACTATTGTTTATCAGACAAAGAATTTGCATGAAGTGACTTATGATCAGTTGTACGACTTCTTAAAGCAGAATCAAGCTGGAGCTAATGAAGTAAGGGCTGAATTACTTGCTAAAAAGCATGATCCTCTAGAATTAATTGCTAATACACCAACACCTCTACCAGTGAACACACAACAACAACCATTGATGAGTGCTCAAACACTCATCAATTTTTATCAATCTGAACTGCAAAAACATTTAAAAATACTCAAAAAGGCATCAAAATACTGAAAATATTCCAGGAATTGTGTTTTATATGTTTCAGATGCAAAATGAGTAAAAACAGAAGAAAAACGTACAAAGTTTGTATAATTGGCAGCTTCAGTCCCCCAACTTTCATAATTTGGCAAGAAATAGTCCCTGAGCACTTATTTTAAAAGAAAAGTCACCAAAGGTCCTTTTGAAATCATAAGTTGTCATATTTAATCCTTTGGTGAAAAAGTTAAAAAGTTTTTAGAAATTTGCAATTTAGTCCCTGGAGTTTCACAATTGGCAAAAACAGTCCCTGGGTTTTCAAATTTTGAAAATTATCATTTATGGTCCTTTGGATACTTATTTTGGCAAGATTGGTCCTTGGGTGGCAAGTTTAGTGAAAATTACGTGTTTGGTCTTTGGAGTTTGGAAGTTTGGCAGAAAAGGTCCCCGGGTACAAAATATGGGAAAATTATCAAGAATGGTCTTTGTAATATTCATCAATGGCAAAAATGACCCTTATAAGTACTTTGGGGAAATTACAGTTTCAGCCCCTGGGTTTTTCAGAAAATACAAGTTTGGTCCTTGTGATTTTAAGCTTTTAACTAAACAAATAACACCCCAAACACAATCTACCAGCCCACCCAATATCAATCCTAAACCTTTACCCCAAGCCCAACACACACCAGGCCCAACATCCCTCACTCCATTTTGATATTACATCCGGTCGAACCCAGGGTCAAAACATCATCCCTAACCTTTTCCCTCCCACTAATCACCACCATCAACACCCCTAATAACCTGTAACCTTGTTTCCCCCACCCCTCCTCACTTTTCCACCAAACACTCAACCTCACCCTCTCATGTCCCCTCCTCATTAATATTGCCTCACCTGCCCACCAAACCCACTAAACTGCCTTTTCCCCATTTCCCGCCAAAAACAAATCAAAAGGCTGAGATTGATTGAAGCTCATCCAAGGGACCAGAATTAAAGTGGGAAAGTTAGAGGAACTATCTTTGTGCTATAAAAGTGAAGAAAGAAAGAGTATGAAGTGTGCATCAGAGTAGTATTAGTTTTTAGTTTAATTTAGCTTATGTCGTTTTTAATGTAGGTTCATATATAGTTGTAATTATTAGTTTAAAACAGTTGTACTCATCATTCTCAGTGTTTGTCAAGTGTATTTACTTATAACATCAAAGTTGTTGTTTTGAATCATTTTATGCCAATTTAGTGAAAATTCCATGTTAATTTAAATGTTGTCAAAAGTTGTTGATTAGTATTCATTTCAACTCAATTAAGCTCCATTATAAGTTTTTCAAAGCTTTCCAAGCATCTAAATTAGTTTAGCTCAGTTATTTGACAAAATCTCAAAAATCACTAGAAAAATAGATTTAAATTAAAAAATCAAGTGAAGAAGGAAATGCAAGTAGAGGAGGGTACAAAAGGGATGACCCTTTGGTTTAGAAGCTTTTGGAAGCTAATTAGAAATTATATGGTCCTTGGTTCATCAGATTCACACTTGGTTCACTTGTAAGCTGTAAATTCCATTTTATGCTTTCTTTTGTAATCATGCTTGTTACTACTTAATTGTTGTTCCTTTGTGTTTATTTAATGTTTTTTTTAGTTGTAATAATGCTTAAAATATCAGTCTTGTTCAATGTTTTATCTTGTTGCTCATTATAGGTTTCAACTGTCAATTGTGGCATTTTGTAGGATGATGAGTATTTGTGGTTTAGGCTTATGATTCTGTACTTATTTAAGTTTATTTAGTCATAATAAGTCTTTATAAATCAACTTCATGGTCTAAGTATCCCTTTTGCTTCAAAAATCACAAAATCAGATAAATAAAGGAGTGTTTGGGATTTCTTGATGTAACAGTGCTCTAGCTTGTTTCTGTGTGTGAGTTTGGTTGTAACATGTATCTTTAGGTTTATTTAGTTCAGGTAAGTCATTAAATACTTAAGTCTTTCATTCAAAAGTCAAAATCATAAGGAATCCCCCCTCACAGTTAACTGAGTGGGGTTTTGAATCCACAAACCCTCAATTTAGCTTTTAAGTTGTTGATTTAGCTTAAAGTAGCCTTATCTCAGCTTATTGAATCATTTTTAGTTAACTTAGATCAATCTAAAGTTCAACAAAGTCAAAACTTTGTGTTTACTTAAAAGTCAAATTTCAAATTCAGTTGGAAATCCACTTTCTGTGGGAATTTTAGGGAATTTTGTACTTTGATTCAAGCATTGAGCTTTTTAGGATTTGTATCCCCCCACCTCATCTATTGAATCCCATCTTCCTATTATTTTTGTGAAATTTTTTGTGGGGTCCACACCCCTCCAAACACACCTGCAGGGGGAGTGTTCTCCCCTGCATCAGCAACTGTCTCCAACACCACCACTTTGGTAGTTCATCCTAGCCACCTTAGTGGGTCCCACAGGCCCAAATTAGGTCCTTTCAGTCCCCCTCCTAGCCACCTTTAAGGTTTGAGCATGCTTTTGAGCTCAAGCTCAGTGGACCCCACCTGGAACCTCCCCTATTGTTTGTCCTATTTCTGTGTTTAGCTTAAAACTTCAAGTGCTTATTCTTGTTCTTATTAGCTTATCAGTGATTATATTTTGTTTTTCCTAGCTTATATAAGTGCATTTTACTTATCTGAACCAAGTTCTACCCTTGTGAACCCCACATAAGCTACTTTGAGCTTATTTTCTTGTTTGGTCAACCAAAGTCAACTATGCAAGCTTTTAAGCTTGCATATGGCTTATTTTTAAGTTCTGAAAAAGTTGTATTCATAAAAGTTTCATGTTTTAAGTATTTAAAAAGTTTTGTAAAAGAAAAATCCAGAAAAACCAACTTTAAAATAAGTGATAGTTTCTATTTAATTTTATTTATCTTTTTAATTTTCCTTTTTAGATTTTTATTAAGTAATTTTCAATTTTATATTTTTCTTAATTCCTTTTATATTAAAGTAATTTCAGTAATTTTTCCAGATTTTTATTTTGTAACTTAGTATTTATTAGATTTAATATTAGTTTTATTAATAATTAATTAATAATTAAGTAGTAAATAGCATAATTAGTTTTTATAAAGTAGCACCTAGTTTTTATATTTTTCCTAGCTTTTATAAGTTATAAAATAATTTTAGGAATCTTCTTATAATTTTCACTGTTCATTTTCTACTTTTCTTAATTTAAAATAGTTTAAATTAATTAATAATTAGTTAATAATTAATAATAATTATTTAAAAAGTAGGAAAATATAATTTTAATTTTAAAATTAGTTTTATAATATTTTAGATTTTTCCAAATTTAATTTTCATATTTTTAGTGTAATTTCATAATTAGTTGTAATTTAGGTTAATTTAAATAATTAATAATTAGTAATTAATTAATAATAAATAATTAAATAGTGTAAAAATTAATTTTAATCTTCCAAAAATTTTCTTATATCATTAGGATTGTAAAAAGTTAATTTTCATATCCGTAGTCATTTTATTTCTCACGTTTCACGTTTTATTTTGTACGTTTACGTTATTTAAAATGTAAACGTACGCGTTTTTAGATATTAAACGTTTTTAAGTATCTGACTTTCACGTAACCGTTCTTATAGCTTATTTAAGCTACTTCTTCGTATATTCCTTAGTTCAAATAATTCACAACCTCTTTTCTGTTCAAATTTACCCGATCACAGATCCGTTTGATACCTTTGCACACCTCGTCGGGACATAACGACCCGGGGAAACCACTATATTCCGCGGAGCATTGACTCTAGGCTGTTTGACCTTGTTGACCATCTTTTGGTCAATTTAGGATGACCGTTTGGAGCCAATCAACCATCATCATCTTCCACTCACAACTAAATGCAACCATCATACATTCAACAACCAACGCCTGTCTACCAACAACAATTCTACCCACAACAACAATACCCACAATTCCAAGAACCCAATTCACTGACAATGATGAAGCCACTGCAGCCTTGACACAAGCGTTTGCTTTTCTAACAAAGGCATTCCAAGGACGCTATTCTACACCAACTAATAACAACCAAAGGATTTCATCGAACACTCGCAACAAGCAGATTGCTCAGCCGAGTTTCAATATGGGAAACGGAGGCCAAATGGTTGGAGTTATTGGGAATCAGCAAGGATATGCTACTGGATTTCACATGGGTAATCAGAATATGCATAATGCAGGACATCATGCAGGGAATCAGTTCTGTCAGTATGCAAGGAATCAGATGGGTCAGTTTGTTGGAAATCAGAGGGGTCAAAATGTTGGTAATCAGGCCATAGGTAATCAGATTAGGACTGTGGCAACTCTAGTTGTTGGGAATTATGGAAATGTGAATCAGGGTAATCCGGTAAAGTGTTTCAACTGCCAGGGTGTAGGTCATATGGCAAGGAACTGTCCTACTAAGCCGAACAAGAAAGATCCAGAGTATTTGCAGAAAGCATTGCTGTTGGCAAAAAAAGAGAAGGCATGGTTTCAGTTGAATGTAGAGGAAAATGATTTTATGGCTCTTATGGATGACATGGAAGACAGAGAGGATATCGATGCAAACTGCATCTTCATGGCAAATCTTCTCAGGAACTATAGAATCTCTCAGGAGTTGAATAAACTCTTTTATGCTAGTACACACCTGCGCGAATTACAGGTGACAGTTACAAGAATGGTGGGGAAGAAGAAGCTAAGTATGACACGGATTCAGACACACTTCTTGTTTATGACACCAGTGCACCATCTGAGGTATCAAACTCAAATATGTGTCACAATAATGATATATTTGATACGTCTCCTCATAAGGAACAACATTCAGAGAAGCTAGCACCCACTTATGCTACATACCTGGATACGCCATGTAGTAACAATACTCCTTCAGCAACTCCATATGTGAATCATAATGGAGGCTTCGTTTCACAGCATGCTGAGAATGATGAGGAAACACGTGCTTTATTTGAATCATTATTGAACAATTGTGGTATTGAAATTGAGAAAGTTAAAATGGTCAATCGCGAAGTTAAGGCCGCGAATGAGAAATTGACCACTGAGCTTGAGAGATACAAGGAAAATGCATAAAGTTTTCAAATTGACACAAAACGCGAGTCAAAATTGGAAATTGGTTATAAGAAGTTACTTGTTAAAGATAGGGAATTGCAAAACAAATTTGACACTCTTCAAATTAGTTCAACAAAAACCATTAATTCTTTAAAACAAGAAATTTCTGATTTAACAAACCAACTTTCAAAACAAAAATCAGCTTATACCAATCTTGAAAAAGAAAGGGATGAGTTGAAAAAGGACTTTGTAAAGAAAGAAGATAAACTTTTGGATGAAATCATAGAGTCAGAACACAAGATTGCAAAGCTAGAAGACTTATTGGTTAAGTCGGGTCAGTCAAGTCAGACAATGAATATGATTGCTAATCTAACTAATCCGATTTACCATACGAAACATAAAATGGCTCTTGGTAACAAAACTCCTTGCAATCTCAAGAAAGCTCAGGAAGAACAAAATGTTTTGTATAATGGTAATGTGATTTACACCAAACATGATCCTCCTATTATTCGTGATTATGTGGATACAATAGAACTTGTCGAAGAGAGCATAAATAAAATGAAACAAAAGAATTTGAAACCAATCGATTACAACGAACTGAACAAACTTTCTAGAGTTACTTTTGTACCACAAAAAGAACCATCAGTGTTTTCCATAAAATGACTATTCTCAAAACTAGTTTCTAAACCAGTAGTTGCTTCCAAATCGCTTTTAAACATGGAACAAATGTCTTCAAATAACACTTTTAACACAAGTGCTGCAAGAGGATATCTTGATGATCTTAAAACCAGAATTGGGCAACTTAAAACGACTGTAGAATCTAAAATGAGACTTAATGAGATCCATTGGAATTCCACGGTTCAGTTACAGCTAAGAAAGATTCTTGAAAATGAATTTGCTCCTCAAATTAATAACATTCATGCTCGTGTAATTCATTTTGAAATTGCTTTTTTAACATAGACATCTAAATTTGTCAAAGACCACAAATCCCTGATAAAGAAGGCTAATGAATCTTTTGAGCAAATCAATGTTTTGGAAAACCTAAATGATTCTCTCTTCGAAGCCGTTATGACTACTGCTATTATGTCCATTATTTTGCAAACATATTCTGTTCATGATGATGAAAGACTACGAGCTGAGACCTCTGAAATTTTTTCAAAATATGAAAATGCTCTTATTAAACTGGAAAAAGAAAATGTTTCATATTTTAAACAACTTGATTGAAAAAGCGAATAATGCAAGTATGACAAACTGTCGTATGAGCGTGCCTTCAAGAACATGAAAGAGCAAAATGATCTTTTGAGGTCTCAGCTTGAAAGTAAAAAAGGAAAGAGTGTGGATACTAAGTTTGCAAAACCATCGACATCGGACAAACTGAATACCTCAAAAACGGTTGTTAAACCAAAAATGTCGAT